>ML119794.1:0-120242 GCA_003788565.2 Ascobolus immersus RN42
CCTGCTGAGAACTTGGATGATGCAATTGCTGTCGACCGATTTCACGACCTCCATCCTCAGAAACCTGGCCCTCTCGGTGGACCTCGACCTTAAGGAGGGGCTACTGTCACAGCCCTATCCGACCTGTCGACTTGGTATTGGTATTTCGGTATCTCGAACCGACATCAGATGTCGTTCCTGGGATGTCAGTTAGGATTTGGACTTGGATTTCTCTTTGTCATTGGTTTCTCTTTATTTCTCTTGCCTTCCATGCTATTCTGTTCTTAGTTACCTTTGGTCTTGTCAGTGGGTTAGCTAGTGTCGTTTGGGTGTTGGGTCGGATGTCGGATGTTCGGCCTTCCGGTCAGATGTTCGGTTATCCATATCTTCTTAGTTAGCTTGGCAGGAGTCTGTGTTCTACTTAAGGACCAGACTCCTCCCACCTCTTTGCTCCTTAGTCTAACCATTTGGGAATTTGGAATACATCTTGTTCCGACTTCGACCTCGAACCTTGTCCGTCTCTTGTCCTCTGTCCGACCTCGACCTCGAACCTTGTTTGCCTCTGTCTTGTCTGAACTTGAACTCGACCTTTCGACTTGTGCCTGTCTCTGACTAAGACTTGTCACTTGTCCGACTTCCACCTTGTCGTTCCTCGAACTCGTTGCGTCCCTCGGCTTGCCTTGCTCGACCAAGTCGTATCTTGGTACCCTGAACCCCGCCGTCACAGGCTATAGGCCGATTCGTGCATTTATTCGTTGGTAAGTAGGTATGTATCCCAAACAGACCTTCCCCATTTATCGATTGTGACGTAGGTATCTGGCACTTTTGTCTCCCGTACAACCTTTGCTTGTTTCGACTGGATGCGTATGGGTACTGGGCAGTGTGAGCTGTTGCGTTCCGTAGCTTGACTTCGCGTATCGTCCACGGACCACGGATTTCAAAACTCTGTCGAATTCGCGAACGATAGTTCCCGTTTGCAGAATGAACTTGTTACTCGTGACGTTGAGTCGAGAGGCTTCATAAGGTCCGTACGAGTAATGAGTCATGCAAATGTGAACGTCCATGCTGTGGAAAGAACTCGTTTAATATTGCGAAATTTGGTACATATTTTAGGTTTCACACGACATTTTTCTACCAATGCTGTTCTTCTCCAGGCTCATAGCTCCACTTGACTATCGGTTTCGGTTGTTTTCTTTGTCAGCGATCAGGTCTGCTTATCGTAACATAAGTGCGTTCAAGCTCTGGCGTCGGCCTTCTTTGCAGTCAGAGCATTGCATGTCCTATGCATCATTTTGGGATCCGGAGCTTGGAAAAAGAGAAAAAGAAGAAGGGAGAAGCTCGTATCAGGGGTTGGACTTTTGACGTTATTATGTGCAAGCCTTGTTCTGTCGGACTAGAACCTAAGTACACAGTTTGAGTTGCAAAGTTGGTAAATTCGACGTACGCGATTCATATTGCAATATTGTTGTTGGTATGATGCTCGTAACTCGTTTCGGTAGCGCCCAATCTTCTATAATTATATCCAGATCGCTACCTCGCTTTTTCGAAGCTTGTGTCGTGTTCTTGCTAGAGTTGTTCCATCTTGAAGTAAATTTGATCGTGGATACTTATGTAAGCAAACGTATTGTTGTACGGTTGTTGCGTAATCAAATTGGATCCTCATGCAACAGTACAGCCCATCTTGTGGAAGCGTAATCCTTGAGTACTTGCTGATTGAGGATCTAAGTTCGTACGGGTATCCCTTTCATTTTTTAGTGTAGTTGGTTCGGTGTCTGGTTTACGTACTTGTGAATCTTTAACGACATATTGAAGGGAAACACAGTCAGACTCAACCGTAAGATAAGTATTTCTGTCCTTGGATTCCCGGAGGGCCAGTTGAACCATTTAACCCTCCCATTCTGAAGATATATCAATTGAGGTCAAGTTGCGGAATTGGTCAATGGGTCCACTCTAACCATTCTTTCAGATTCGCCTCCAAACGAGCCTTCTGGCCAATTGAGGCACTTGCGATTCGCGAATTCGACCTTCGATGGACCGTGAAAGCTGTAGGATGGCGGAATCGGGATCGTGCATAATTGCGAATGTGTTCAATGAAATTGAAACCCGAGATTTGGGAAATGTGGTTACGAAGCTAATTCTGGTGTCGTTTAGTACTATAGTCCTCTGAGGGTTTGCGAGTCAATGAAGAATCTCTTCGAGGATTCCCCCTGAGGTACAAGCGATTTCATCGCTCAGCCATGCACAGAGATTCTGAGATTCAGCTCCTCAAGATTTGAGCGCTGCAGGTAACTTGTGATATGTACAGTACTTACTTGCATCATACTTGGCAACTGTGCCTGATAAGTAGTATCCAACGATGTCCGAATGAGCAAGTGGAGTTTTACTAATTCTCTAGAACCCATAAAGCGGTATCGAGTAAGTAGATCTGCTTTCGTTTAACAGAATCGTTATAAATACCACATGTATAGCACTGCCTACCGTGAGCCTCTTTTGCTGGGACGTAGCCCGCCCCAAAAGTCTTTGCTTACATGGTCGGATGTCATTGTGGACTGGAGTTCGAACTGTACTAGCCAGGCTGCCAGGCCAAGAACTCTTGGTGCCCCCATCCAACTGCATACGAGCCATTCAGCAGCTGTGCCAAATCAACACACATATCCGAGCCAACTACTTGAGAATAATGGCAAACTGTCGATATGAATCTACAAAGCAAGTCTAGTTAATAATAATCGTAAGCAGATGTAGTTTTGTGGTTTGGGTACATGGCAAATGGTCATTCAATTAAGTGCGATATGGGCAGAACAGTCATTGCCAAGCTTTCGTTAGGAACTGTCTCAGTACCTCCTAACATGAAGCATCCGTATCGAACTCGACCATGCAGGTGAACAATAGTTCCAGAACCAATACCAAAGTGTAGAGCAAGGATTTCTCAGCAACTTCACATTAAAAGAATCTAGAATTTGCGTCGCTTTGCATTGGGAGTACACACTGTTCGCATTCCGAACATTTCCGGCCATGTTGGCCGAAACCAGCACCGTACCAGATGCCGGATACGTCCATGTTGCTTAACATATAGACAGTGAATAGCCAGATTCACGATGCAAAAAGTGGACAAACGGGGAGTTGAGCCCCGGACCTCCCCCATGCACCTGCAATCATGCTGAAATAATGACCAGCTGGAGGCTGCTAAGCAGGTGTCATACCACCTAGACCATTCGCCCATACAGATCTGCTTTCGAATTTATTTCCCTTGTCATTGAAAACAAAGCGGAACTTTTCTTTTTCAAGGAAGAATGTACTCGTCCAGTTGTACATGCATGTACATATACAGGCGGAATTAGTCAGTACTTGCATTATTCTCTCAGCCATCGTGCTGCTGCAAAGTGCACTTGTCACATACGTATGCCTACATGTATACAGTTGCTTTTAGACATAGAACGACAGTGTCGGAAGTACGCTCCCACTCTCGGGCTGCAGCTCCGGCCCCGGACCATTCCCAGACCCTTCGGACTCTCCTTCCCATATATAGATGTTCATAGTTCCCACTCAATACACAGTTGTTCCTCTGACAGACGGCCTTTGAAGAAACGCATATATCACATTAATGGATGCATATGCTCTGTTGCCACAAGCCGTCAGAGTTGATCGTAATCGCCTATAGATGCCTCTGACTACGTCAAGTGTGGATAAAAACTCTGAGCTCCAGCGTTTTACACAACATGGTAGAAGAGGTACGTACAGCAAAAGATACATAGGCCGTAGAGCTCAGTGACCTTCTTGAATAAATCCGGAAATTGAGGGATTCGCTTAAAGTGTGATTCAAACTGAGCTGTGTGAGAGTTATGGCAGCAAGTCAGCGGCGTTGAAATTAGTGGCGATATTCGGATACCAAGTAAACCTGCAAGCGAAGTAAGTAGCTTAAGCGAACTGTTGATTTTATATGGCTATTAGAACTTCCAGGGGTAGGGGGTATGCCTGGAAAGTAGTGAAGAGGTCACTAAAGTATAATAAGGAGGTAGTGAACAAGTAGTAAATCCATTGCGATATCATCGTGGTACAGGGTTTACACCAGATACAGTTGCACCACTTAGAGCTGTAAAAGGTGCAAGGTCTTACTCCCCCAACAGCTTGCACCTGTATGACACCCCTTTGCTCTTTCTACCTATAAATGGAGCCCGATTTATACTGCGATAACTGCCACCCCTATGTATATGGAGTAACTGTAACTGGTGTAAAGCTCTCGCAAAAATAAAAAGCTTCACCACAAGTTGAACTCGCAATCCTAAATTAGACTGTGAAGCCTTACCCATTAAACCATTTGGCCAATTTATAGAATTGTAGTGACCAATAAAACTATATCCTAACATATGAAGAATGAGCGGCTGAACCCCACTAAATTCCTGGGCTTCGTCCGGAATCTGAAACAGTATTGTTGATGCGCCTTGGACATCTCGAGGCAAATTTGCTGGTAACCAGAGTAAAGGCTTACCGGTGCAAAGGGTGCACTATTTACAGTATGAGTGTAAATTTTACTCTTTTAACTGTATGTAGTGTAGCTGCTGCACCAATTAAGATTGCTAGTGCAACTGCTAGTACTCTCGCTACCTTGGGAGTGTAGCAATACTCCTACTGTAGCTACAGGTGTAAGATTTGCACCTCCATGAAAACCTATTGAGTAAGTATTAAGACCCACACCCAAGGTTTGTTCCACTGTGATATGTGCCTTACATAAGGGACCTGCCCAGTAGTATACTTATACTGAATCCTTAATGCCACATATGCTTGAGTAGTAATCCACCTGGCCTTATTCCACCTCATTCCAACTCACCCCAGGTGCATGTCCTAGCGAGAACCCAAGCGACGGCATATTCTCAACACCTACATGGCGAACCGCGGAAAAAAAGTCTGTCGTCAGAAGCTTTTGCCTTTTGAGCAGCCGCGGCCAGACTCTTCATATGTGTTTAGATATCGACATAGGCGATGCTTCTGGCAGAGTTCCACGCACTTTTCTTAACTCGTTTCGACCGTTCAGAAAGTTCTTAAATGCTTTGCAAGTATATAAGTTATAGCTCTTACCCGATTCAAGTTGAATTACAAGATAATCCCCAACTTCACATTCTCAAGGCCAGCTAATCAACCGCACAACTGTTGATAAAATGCTTACCCGCTGCCACAGTATTTCCTCGGCACTTTTCAAGACTCTCCCCCGTGTTCCTCACTTTTTTCCCCATCTATCCCAAGCTAGCTACCCGCAAAGTACTATGTGGCGTAGGCATTTTTCTCAGTACATTCCTATGCAAGCGAGATTGGCAAGCGATCCAGGAACGAAAACACCTCCGGACCACGTTCTCAACCTCATCGTTTATCGTCTCATTGAGCTAGAGCAATCCATCAACGACATTAAACTTCAGCACACGATTGAGCTTGCTGCCCCACTGTGAAAGAAAGTTTGTGTGGTAAAAATGTCATTTTACCTTTTCCCTGGTTTTCCACACACGAGGAAAAAAGAAATTACAGGCTTGTCCCCAAATACATTAAATTGAATGGGTTCGAGATATTCTTTAAGAGGTCAAAAAAGACAAGACTTATTAAGGAATTCGAAAGACAATATAAATATGCTCAGAATATTAAAGTATTTAGAAGTCTAGCACAATAAACAGTTTACTGAAGGAGATTGTTTCGAAAAATGGTACTGACATTTACTGGCGGCGTTCGGTCTTTTTCTGACTTGCGCTCTTACAATCACAGTATTCAAGTGATCATATAGGATTGGTATGGTACCAGTATATAACCTGGATTGATGGCCGAGTAGTGGAACAGAGTGTGAGTAATAATTGATTCCAAATCCAGGATCTAGAGATGCAGGGGTTCGAATCCAGGTATGGGAAAGCAGTAGAGTTATGCTTTTTGCTACGAGCGCGGAACTCGAAAGCTGGATAGGAAAAAGTCCTTGCCATTAAAATGTCTTTTTCTATGATATTTCCGTGCCATTTTCTATGACTTTTGATTGACTTTTAAATGACTTTTGAATGACTTTTGAATGACTTTTATATGACTTTTGTATGACTTTTAAATGACTATTAATATGACATTTTGTATGTCTTTTTATGTGCCTTTTTCTGTGCCGTTTTTGTACCTTGTTGGGTGCGTTTTCAATGTCTGTAAAAGATTTTGTCTTTTAAAAACTACCATTTTTACGTTTCTTCATAGTGCCCTTACAAAGCAGAGAGCGCAAGACATGCGCAAAATCGAAGAGCTGTATAACGAGGTTTGTTGACACTTCCGGCGGCAAAATGCTCTCTGATAAGCTGCTAAAATCGTGCGTGTGCAGTTGGAAGCTCGAAATGCACATCAAAAACCATAAGAGGGTTGGTCGTTTGCACAGTTCCACCTCTAATGACATCGGTCCTTGCTTCAGTACCGTAGTGTCATGCAGTTACCTTCAGGTCTGCTAGCTAGGTTCTCTTTGGTAAGTACTGTTTAAATACATAAAGGAAGGATGTCTACAGATTATTGCTCAGAGTAGTACGATTTATGATTCGCAAAGACTCGCTTCATATGCGCAACTAGAACCAACGGACCTCGCGAAGCAATATACAGGATCGATATCATTATAAAACGCACAAACGTAAAATAGTAGAACAATGTAGCAATTGCTCTCAGTGACCGTACCCATTACTGTTTCACTCCCACCACACTTCGTCATCCCACATCGGCAAGAAAGAGTCAGCCAGCTCGCAAATATCTTTATGCATGCCTTTGTTGTCGCCCCATGGCTTCCCCGAAAGAAGATCTGTATCCTCCACAAGAATCCTGACAACAAACTCCAGAGGACCTAAAGGCAAGCCATATTCCTCTTTAGTCATAGGTTCAGCCCAAGGTTGCCTGCCAACCCATTCCTCCTTTGCGAGGATAGCAGCACTCCAGTTGCGGGGCTGGAAGTCGAACTCTTTCAATACCCTGAACAGTCGGTTATGTGCGTTCTGCTCATCAAGCTCTTTGAGAACAATTTCGTCCTCAAGATAGGTCCAACTGTCCGGTGCAAGGGATTCCCAGTCACGCCCTGACTTCGTTGCTACAAAGTCGATCTCCTCCGCCAGGTGATCCCATAGCTCTTCAAAGCTCTCTACCGGAATGGGAACATGTTTACCCTCACAAGCATCCAACGACACTGCTGCCATATACGCCTTCAGCATTTGATCCAACCAAAGGTCAATTGCGCATCCAAAGTGGTACATCATGTTGCGGTTATATTTCGGATTCTGCGCACAAGCACAATCAGTATTCTCAAGATCTGCATTAGATTTGGAAAGGGAAACTCACAGTTTTAACCATATCCTTCAAAACAGCTTCTGGTGGCTGCTTTATCTTCTGGACCAGATACTTGCCGTGATACAATGGATACCTGTAGTACAAGTCCATGTTTGCGGAGGTGCTTTCGGAAATATCCACATCTTGGACGGAAGGTCTGTAGGTGGCTTCATCTTGCATCTGGACCATCGAGCTCATAATCTTTGCTTTCTGCCGGTGCACCTCGCAGGCAACAGGGGAAATCGCTGCTGGAACCACAATTTGTGGAACACAAACCAAGGCGTCGAAATTTGACTGCCTACTTGTCAAACGACGGTTCTAGACGGAACAATGGATCCCTTTCCAAGTCAATGGAACTGTAGAAAGAAAACGAAGTTGGATGCCGGGATTCGTAGGTATAAATGAACCCAATGTAATTGTCGCAGATCGGCTGACGTATGTCAATCTGGCTGATTCGTTTCCCCGCTTCCGCTGGAGACATTTCCGGTCCGAGTCTCGAGTGGTGGCGCTTGAGGGGTCCGAAGTTGTTGCGCCCAAAACTTGCATCTTCGACATACGAATTCATTAAGTACTTAGTAAATTATCACAACTGAGGAGTTAGCAACGAACATTCGAACATCGATAGGATACACATGTACGTAGTAAATAGTAGTTCCCGCCCTCTCCGTTTAAGATTCTCAAAGACATGGTTGCAATCGAGAACGTTTACTGCTTACTCATGTGTTGTAAGGTGACACATACTCAGAATCCAAATGTTGGGTATGCAAACTGATCATGTGCATCCGTGGTACGCAAAAACCGTCACAGTGATGTCAGCTACCTCATTATTCTGCTGAGCCTGCCAGTGCTTCAAAAGCAAAGCAGCCGTTACCACTGACCAGGTGCAGCACACATCCACAATGCCACCTCGACGCTTCTTCCCGAACTGCTTTCGGAGACTGCCGAAGTTTGCCGATCCGGAATACTCAGACCTTCCTTTCATATTTGGACCTTTCTTACCATATTTTCTTTGGATGGGTATCTCGAATCAATGGGATACCTGGAGAGGATCTTGCGCAAAAACTTGGAAGATGTCGGGCAACTCCGGTTTTGTTTTTCCATTTCAGGGGCTGACTGCACGCGGTTACTTAAGAACAGCGACAGCAATAACCGATGCTGCAGTTACAAAGGACATGGAAAGATGGGAAGCCGAGAAGAGAACCATGTGTCGATGTGGAAAGGGCACTGTCTTTTCATGCGGGTGTAAGCATTCCGGGCGTCTATATATGACGTGAGACCGTTATCCAGGCCTAGAGTGAGTCTTAAGCAACTAGGAGGTGGTAGTCGATGCAAGAAGGCACTCGAGGATGGAAATATATTTCAAACCAAGACCCGATTCTTTCAATAAACATACTACCGAGGGCCCAATCGACACCCACTAGGCCGCTGCAGGAGGCAAACGGTATGTATAAAGGGAGGCAAGTAAACAAGTAGTGATCTATCATAGTAAAAGTGGCGCCAGCCAGTGAATGCAGTAAGTATAAAGTACTGAAAGCAAGTAACATTTCCTAACTATAGCGGGAGCGAGTAGCCACATAACGATCTATAATAATCTCAAAGTAACGCCAGTAAATGCAGACTAATGCATGCTAGCCATAACAAGGTACAATTCTTCCACTGGTCTCCAGAGCCCTGTGGTTCCGTAGCGGCACCTTTTATAAAGACACCAATAATGAAAGGGGTGACCTTTTTCTTGTCACCAATAACAATGTCACCTCGTAGGGACCCCTCCGTAACTGGTGCAAGTTTTGTCACCTTTTATGCCCACAGTGCTAAATGGTGCTTTCTAATCGGTGTCTTCTGAAGGCACCATTTACAAAATGGCACCTCTCAGGACTTTGAAATAGCAAAATCTTGCATTCCTCATCTCGGATTCGAACCTGAGACCTTCAAGTTCATGTCCAAGCCTTAACCCCTAGGCCATCCGGACAATTGTATAAATATAGAAGTACTCACAGACAGAAGTAGGAGACTTTCTTGGCGTCTTGGCGCCCGGTGGCGGAGGGCGGCGGGCCAAAGGCAGAGACGCGTAAGCGTTTCGCCATTGATCCATCAGTGCTTGCACGCCTTCTTTCACAAAGAGCTCTATTTGACCACTACCATCAACTATAAAAGACAAAAACAACGGTAAGTACTTATAGCTTCATTCAGTAAGTCTCCAGAAGGAGACAGCCTGATTGGTACTGATATATATGCATCCCGATGTCTTAGTACAGGTTGACAGCGAGGATAATATCTGCTTCCTAAAGCTCTCGTCGATCTTGTATTCTTTGGGTACTTAATCAGACTTTGGTTTCGTCGCTAAATTTTCTGCTTGTCTGTCCCATAATGTGTCGAAAGATCGCGCCAGAATATCTATATCTCTATCTATCTGGCCGCATTGATAGGTTGTAGTACCAACATACGCTAATGA
Source organism: Ascobolus immersus RN42 (assembly GCA_003788565.2). Classification (NCBI taxonomy): domain Eukaryota; kingdom Fungi; phylum Ascomycota; class Pezizomycetes; order Pezizales; family Ascobolaceae; genus Ascobolus; species Ascobolus immersus. The sequence continues at coordinate 9,740 of ML119794.1, forward strand.
AGAGAAGTATTTATAATGAGATTAACACAGAATAAACAACCAGTGCTGGCATGTCACCGTTTTTGCTTTAAGGTGTAAGTTATGCACTACATAAGCTTACAGGTACCACTTTGTCACCGGTTACAGTTATAAGCGCCTGACCGACACCTTTTACCAAAACAGGTGCAAGTGTTGCACTTTCATGAGTTAATGGTGACAGGTCAGCACCTGTAAACTTAATTAGCGATGATGTGGCATCTATAATGTAAATGGGGATCAACCAGCGCTTATTATGGAAGAAGGTGCAAAATGTCGCTTTTTGGGCGAGGAGTGCATTTTTCTGCACTTTTAAGCCAGGAAGGTGGCTTCCAAACACCGTACCACCAAACCTTGAACCACCGTGAGAGCCTATTGTTCCTTTTCTTTCTGATCTTTGACGCTGAGGGAAGAGGTGAGAGAGATTGAGAATTTAGTAGGGAGGGTGAGGCGGTTGTTGGGGTGGTTGAGGGGCGTACTGTAGGGAAAGTTAAGGATGAAGCACTTTCTGAGCGGTGACTTTTAAAATTGGGAAGCATTTTGGAGGGAGCGGTGACACAGTTACCTAGATTGGCAACTGACTAGCCTAATACAGTAATTGGATACCCAAAAGGCCGGTGACACTTTGGGTAAAATGATGAAGCACTACCCCATGGTGACTGGTGACTGCTTCATCCTTAACTTTCCCTACAGTAGTAAGGGTAGGGGTTTGAAGGTTGGTATGGGTTAGGTGGTGGTTGGCCGTAGTATGGTTGCTGAGCGTATGGTGCTGGAGGAGGTGGTGGTGGGTAGGTGGGTGGTGGGTAGGTGGGTGGTGGGTAGGTGGGTGGTGGGTTGGGAGGAGGTTGAGCAGCAGACTCTTGTGGCCTAACCGCGATAACAAAATCCTTCCCAAGTAATCTCCGAAACCTCCATCCTATTCGTTCTCTTCCTGCAGCTACCCATGCTTCCGCTGAGGCGGGCGCCGACAAGACCCTTTCTGGCCTTCTTAACCTGAAGAGCTTTCAACCTTGCCATCTGTTGCGCCCTTGTAACTCTCTTGTCATTTGCCTTTAGCAAATCTCTGCATTCCGTAATTCCTGCGATGTATGGTCTGGTTGTATCGTTGAGAATATCCCGCAACTGTTTGTGGAGGTCCGGGAGTTCTTCGAGGCCGAGTCGAGAGCGCAAATTCCGGTGGCAGGAGGACACGATGTGGTACGAACTGTAGAGGTAGGGTATGGCGAAGAGGAGGACTCCAAAACCGACGATGGTGTAGCGGATCACCCATGAGATATCTATGTCCGGGAGCAGCCGTTAGCCTTCTGAACCATCTCCTCCTGGTAAGTTCCAGATGGTGATGGACGGCCCAATGCACAAGCAATGTTAATGCATTCCGGGATTAACATACCTCGATGTAGTCTTTTTTTGCCTCGAAACCTTCGTTTCCCGTTGATCGTACCTGCACAGGGTTAGCCTAATCAGAGAGATCTCGAGAGAATGAACCAGCTGGTGAGGAATAACGTACGAATGACTATGTCTGCTATAAGATGGAACTTTCTATGCGAGAATACCCTGAAGGGATGTTGGTAAAGCTTTCGGAGGGGACCGGCGATTGATTTCGAAATGCCCTGTTTCATATCGGCAACAGTCTTCTTCTCCTTCTTTTTACTTAATTGGCGGGGAAAGGAAAGACGGAGGATCTTCGGCGTCGGGGTTTTTTCTCGATGCGGAGGCGCTGAAGGGGCGAGTGTAAGGAGAGAGCCGAGTGTGTTTGAAAGGCGAGATCGTCAGCGAAGTAGAGCGAGATTCGAGGTTTGCGAAGTCAGGCTGCTTGATGGCCGCCGCAATGGCAGCGACACGGAAGGTGCGTGATGGTATAATACTGTAGGGAAAATAAAGGTTGCAACAGATTTTTGGCGGTGACTCTTTTTTTCTTAGCAACAGATTTTGGGAGCCGGTAACAGCTTAATTTTTTTAGGCAACAAAGTTCTCATGCTCCAGGAGGGAATTGAACCCAGAACCCTTTTCAGGGCAAAAAAAGGGTAAAAATTGGGGAGTAAAATACAACCTGTTCAAGATGACTGGTGACAACTTCCAAAATTTGGGCAACAAATTTGAGATTTGCTGGTGACAAAAAGGTGAAAAATTGGCAACAAAGGACCTGGCGACCGGTGACTGTTGCAACCTTTTTTTCCCTACAGTATCAAAAGAGGGGTGAGAGACGGAAGGGATTTGTGCCCGAAGGCGTTGAGCGTGCGGTAAGAACAGTCGAAACATTGGTGGGAAGTGTTGTTGTTGCAGTGAGACCGACGGATGTCAAAGGCCGAAGGTGAAAAAAGGATTTTTGGGAAACATTGAACTTCCACTCATCTGAAAGGAAGCCTGAACGCCAATAAGGAAGGATCTGAAATGCACCGCCAAGCTTTTGCGGAAAGGGAAGTCGGAGCTGAAGAATCCAAATGGTTTCGCACATTTGCCTGCCTGGGCGCTTCAAGCCTTGCAAATATCCAAACTTTGCACTTCTGATTTCGTTCAAATCATCCTAAAATGCCAGTACCTGATCCTCATGAAAGCAATCAGCATGACGAACTACTTATTTACATATTACTTACTTCTTACGCATGTTAACCCTCTTGATGACATCCTTACGTACGTAGACAAAATTTGGTCAAATGGAGAAACATAGTTCAAGGCCTCATTGTCGATTCTAGCCCATCTACTTCAACCGGCTCCTTTGGCGTGCTCATACCATTGGGATATGCAAGATCGTCTGGAATAATTGTTCACAAGCTGGTTCTGCACGGTTCTGGAAATACTTTATATACTTATGTACTTGGTATATGCACCTCCCTTGCCAAAATAATTGTTGCAGGTCTGAGTTGAGCCTATTTCTGTGAGCGTGTAATATAGCTGTAGGCTAATCGTACGGGTTGAACCACGTTCACGATAAACCGTAATGAGGTCATAAGAGAAATGGAACGGTGTGATACAGAAAATAAAGAGCAATGCTTGCGCGGGAGAGTTACTGTCGAGCTGTCTTATCAAGTGGATGTAATCACAGAAACCCTCCGTAAACTGCGTCATAGCCTAACAAGTACCACAAATATGCATATTTGCTGCTTCGATTTCTTTCTATGACAGAGCAGCACGTAGCTCAGAGTACATATAACGCATAGTATGATAATATGGGCACAGAGCCAGTAACATGGATGAAATCATTGTAGCCTTCTCGAGTATGAAGGACTCGCTTTCATTTTTACATGAATGCTCAAGGACCCGATACCTGAAAGAATCGCTACGAACTCAGATGCATGTCATACCATCTGCACCCTCCGAAGCTTCCATCCCATATTTATAGTCTAGAAGGTCCCCAGCAACTGCTATTCTGCCCATGAAAGAACTGACAAGCCTCATGTCTAACCGCTCCACAACAAAGCATGTCCTGAAACGGGATCGGATTCGCATATCGATAATTGCAGTACACAGCCTCGGCAGCGAACGCAATCGGCTCCATGCAGTATCCGCAGACCTGCTTCTTAATAGGCATGTCGATTTCACCTTTCGAGGATGTTCCATCCGATTCAGATGTCCGAACCTTCTCGAATGGATGAGGGCTTAGACCGTTGGGCATGTTCGTAGCGGTGAACTTGGTCGTAAAGTAGGCTTCGGTATAGGATGGATGCATTATGATGTTTGGGCTGTCGAGGTCGGGGTTGTGTGTAAGGTATGGGCGCGCACGAGGCATTGAGAAGACGGAGACGCAAAATGACCGGCTGACTGAAAGATGGGTACTTTCTGTCGAATTTCCAACTCGATTCAAAGGCAAAAGCTGTTGATGGGGAAGTGGACCCCGTTAAATAGACTTGGTGCTATATAGATCTTCCGTTATACTACCTATTTGGGACATGCAATTCATAATTTGCCATCCGCTCCATGGATGGCATACACTACTTTAGATGACGATTATCAACACGTACCCAGATGAGAATCTCCATACGTATACCCCAACGGGGTACATAAAAGGTACATAGTATCAGCCTATACTCGTACGCATACCCTAACTTGGTATATAGAGGGTACATATCAGCGTCTCAGCCAGATATCTTGCGAGTAGGGTAAGTCCTAGCTTTAGCATGGAAAACGAGCCTGCATATATTATGGTTTTCCACTTACATGCATGTATCATGATGGCTTACTGAGATGCGAGCCATACTAGCATAGTCAGCATCGAATTGCTATGTGGTGCTGAGTTTTAACTAAAGCGTTGATATCATGGACGGCTGTATATTGTAGCTCAAGTCCGAGCCTGCCCAATCGCTAGTTGGCATGCACACAAACCTATGTACAAAGTGGCCCTGGAACTACTTCAGAAAAGTACTAAATTAATATGACAGAACAGCGCTGTAAGCAGTTACGATATTCGTATAATATAACTGGCAGCTCGATACACTGGAGTGCAAAAAGAGGCCTGTGAGATTTTGGGTTGTATGCCACCAGTCGTTGTAAATGCTGTCCAAATGCATTAATGCATTGTACTAAACGTTGTAAGAACCAAACGTATAGCAAGAAGTATGCTTTTGTCCAATACCCTAAATGGTGCTAAAGACATAGAGTAAAACGCATTGCACATATCCACTTACACTCTCATCAATGCAGATACACCTTTGCAGTTATACGTTAAACACCAACTAGTATGTACCAAATACGACCATAACCATATCACATGAACAAGCTCCAGACCCAGATACGATCTACTTAAGCAAACAACTTTACTTCTATAACTGATTTCACATACCCATAACCTATCCATTTCGATAAGTCGAACTCAAGCTCCTAAAAATCCCCGGCCTCCCCACCTCGCTGCTCCTATCATGAGCCCCCAAACAATAAACCTTCCAATTCTCGTCCACATTTTGGCACCGGGTATGTCTCACTGCACAACACTCCTCCCAGACTCCGTACTTCTGTGCCTGCGTCGAGCAGTAGACCCACCCGTCTCGCTGGTCGGTTGTGATGTTCTGTTTGCAAAGCTCGCAGATGAGGATGGGGATTCGTTCGTGGGTGAACTTTGATTTCGGTTCGGAGTTGGGGGGGATGGGTGTGGGGGTGAAGAAGTGCATTGTAGTGTTGTTATGTGGATATAGTGTTCGTGGTGGAGTTGTAGGTGGAGGGAAGTGTAGTCGAGGTGTAAGTGTATGTATGTGCTTTGGACGATCGTGGAGCTGGGAATATGCCTGGAGGGTTCCATTTTGGAATTTAAGAACTTTTGGAATGACGTTGCAATCAGGAATGCAAACGGATGTGGGCAGGGGATTGTACAACAACGGGATAGCACATTTCTGAAGCATGGACGACACCAAGGTCATGACGACGTTCATCACTCATCGGGTAAGAGCAACTGGTTTCGGAGTTTGTAATTGGATATCATCGAATTTCAAGCGGATAGAGAGGCGGAGTTGAAGAGTGACCATCTGGTTAATTGAGGGAGAAGCAAGTCTACGAGTGATTCGGAGTGAAAGCCCAAGGACAACTCCATGAACAACTAGGCTTCGCACAAACGACCTTTGCCAATCCTCTTTATCAGTTGTATTTCCATACACCATAAACCCATCATCCCGATATGACATGTAAGGAAACCGTCCGAAAAATAATCAACAGTCCCATATAAGTCTACTCCTCCTTCCTACTTCTCCACCCGAATCATAGTAACAACGAAACCGCAATCACTCCCACAACTCTAATCCGTATAAACCGTAAACAAACACACCATACCCGAGCATCAATACCGAGTCCTTCCTAAATTCCTAAAGCGATGTCTAAACACGCACACCTAACGGAACCATCATGTTCGCGTGAAGACCAAGCCTTTTCGAGATTCAATAAGACTTACCCACAAACCTCTCCCAGACCTCCATAACCTCAGGCGTAAGCAACTGCGGAAGCATAACCTGTGCGAGAAACTGTTTCATATCCCTCGTTCCAAACCGGACAGCTCGATTTCGGGTTTCCGAGTCGTATTTACCGTCGGCGTTAGGCTTTGCATTCCCGATGTGCATTGCTGAAATTCGTTAGAAGGAAGGACCACATAATCTTCCAATACGCACCAAAGACGAATCCAAACTCATCGAGGATAGCGCTCCCAGAGGAAGAGCGAGAGGTAGACATGTCATGGAGAAAGAATGTCTCTTCGTCGGGATCAATCTTCGCCTTTCCCACTGCCACAGTGAGCCTGTTTGGCAACAAAAGGTTGCCCTGGTCGATGTACTCTTCCTTAAACGGCATCTTCTTGTTCTTTTTAAACTCGGCACCGGTGCATCTGGGGATCGAGTTCACTCCGAGGAAGTAAGCAGAGTTGTCTTCCTTGCCCAATGGTCCATGGGCTGGCCGCAGGAAAGGGCTCCCAATGAATGCCGGACGGTTTTTGGCAACCATGAGTGCGAAATCACGCGGCTTGGAGGAGTGGCCTAATGGAAGCATCGCGTCGTTTAAAGATGCGTAGTTTGCAAGAAGAGAGATCTCGAGGGCCGCTGGTTCTGGCTCTGCACCAAATTCTGTTCCGTCGACCTCGGGCTCGGCGTAGAAACTAAACGTTTGTTAGCATCATGTGGAAATGATAAAGTGGAGGCGACATACACGACAGAATCATACAACTCGGGATCGGGATTCTCGACACAATGGGCGGCGGTGCCCAATACCCCATCACCCAGATGAGAAACCATCCCACGGAGTGTCAGATCTAAGCGAGTCGTAGACGACTTCCAGCAGGCGTACAGCCTGTAGACAGCTCCGAGCGAGGGGTAGATGGGATGCTCCTCCGTAATCGTAGATGCAAGGATGTTATTGGGACGACGGAGTACGTGCTCTGGGTCATTGTTGGGTTCATCGTTTGGGATGAGGATCCCGTCATCGAGTTCGTCCTCGGGGATGTCCATGTCGAGTGGATTATCGTCGAAGTCGAGGTCGTCGTAGGACGAGGAGAGGTCTTTTTGGTGTGCCATTGAAGGTACTGATGGAGTTGCTGTGGGATGGCGGGTACCGGAATTCTCGGGGTGGTGAGGGTGTGTTCGTTGGGGAAGGGACAAGGGGGATAAGAGAGTTGAGAGGAAAGGTATTGTGGGAAGGAGCAGGGTTGACTGAACGATTTGGACAGGTGGGTTTTACAACGTAATTAGAAGGATGTAGGTTCTCTGGACTGGCGAGGAAGGTGAAAAAAAACTGGAAGCGATGTCGAAGAAAGGACAGTGCAAACAAACGTTGGCGGCGGAAACCACAGGAGCGGAAAAACACTCACTTTACTTGGTAAGATGTAGCCGAGAGAGAAACTAAATCACCTTCCGCTCAACACCACTTTAAGCGATAACAGACAATGTACCTAATTTTAAATGGAATATTATAGATGAAGAATCTTTAAACCAAACGGATGAACCTCTGCAATGCGACTCAAGGCTCAAACAGATAACGATGTTTCCCAGCCATCAATTCCAAAGCCAGCACCCCCCAAACCTCATCCCTCTCTCATCCAGCCCCAACGGCTCCGTCATCTCCCCGTCCGGATCCGACCGAGACAGCTTCCATCCAATCCTCATCCAAAGCCCCCCCTCCTTCTTCGGCTCAAAGATCGGCTTCCTCGCGGAAACCTGCATCACCTTCATATCCCACGGCATAAACAGCCTCTGCTCCGGATCAGGCTGCGCAGTAACCTGATATTCCTTCTGTTCCGAGAACTCAAGCAGCTCCGCGAGTATGTCGGCTCCTTCTGGGACTACCGCCATTTCTGCTTCGTATCGCGCTCGTAGGGCTGGGTCTGGTGGTGGGTTGTGAGGGTTTCCTGGTTCGCCTTGGTAGGGGCGCTCGGGTTTCTGGCAATTGTAGAGGGCCATTTCGTAGAGCGGGTTGATGATGAATTTTATGGGGTTGGGGTCGATACACATCGGCCCGTCTTCGTGGTAGCCGCCGATGATCTTGTAGAGACGACTGACGCCTCGCTCGAAAGTAAAGGTGGGCACATCGTCCTTAGTGCTAGCCTCTTTGTTGTAAACGAGAGCAAGGGACCATGCTTCAGGAAGAATAAATGGTAGGACTGGTGGTGGAAAGAGGGTGACTAATCGTTGAATGCTGGTTTCTTGAACAATATCTATGAGGACAGTCTCCTTGGTCGGATCAGAGTACCGATCGACCAGGTCACGGACGTCGAGTCGTAAACCGATGGGATAGCGTATTTGGTCCGGGTGTCTGCCACAGACAATATCCGCAATCTCCGCAAAGTCCATGTCCTTCTTCTCTTCCTCCTCGTCTAGACAGATCATATATGTCGGTAGAGCAAGATACTGCACGACCTTGCCCGTTGTCGTGTTGATGATGAGGAGGTGAGTTTGCTGAGTTGGCTTGGATCCTTCTCCGTCTCCATGTGCGTGGTCGGGATCATCTGGATCATCGTCTCCGTCCACCTCGAACATGTGAGCGCCACCACCCATGGCCATCATCGGGTGGAACGCAGGAATCTGACCCATCATCATCATTTGTGCCATGTTCTGAGCGGCAGCTGCAATGACATCTGGGGCCTCTCCGTCGTCCTCCATGTTGGAAAGAAGGGCTTGCATGAAGATGTTCTGGGCCTGGCCAATTAAATCAGGTGGTGGTACCTGTGGTCCAGCCGGGGCGCCGGCCGGTGCGTCGGGCATGTCGGTATCGTGAGGCCCAGGCTGTGCTCCATTGTCGGCAGCTCCGTCCGGTTGGTCGGGCTCATCAGCGATGATCTGAGGGGACTGCAACCATGATGTAAAGTCGTAGCTCCAGGAGACCAAAGCATACTCTCGTTTGCCGTCAGCGTTGGTGAATGGAAGTGGCTTGATGTCGAAACGGTCGGCTCGGTAGTTACTGCCTCGATAGTTTGCAACTGACCGGACGTCGGCCCCTCGTGGTTCATGACGACAGTCTGGAGCCCTGGTGAAATCAAACTCGGAATGCCCCAGCATATCTTTGAGAATACACTTTTGCTCTCCAGTGCCGAAGTCCATGGTCCAGAGTTCGAACTTGCGAGTAGCGATGTCCTGGGTAGCCTTGATGAACATGCCATCGGAGAAAATGAGACGTTGAGAGTATTGATGACAGGTCGGGAAATAGTAGTCGGGGTCCTGCTCCTCGGGCATGGTGTTGAGATCTGTGATGTTTCCGTGCATATCTCGTTTCCAGATAATTCTCTGCTCATTGATGTCGAAGCCAAAGAAGCTAACCACAGTGTTAGTACGAGGACTGAGGAAAGGTCTGGTTGGAAGGTGTGCATACCCAGCGACTATGGTGATGTAATCGGGTGTCCTCATGAATCCCTCATGTCTTCTGATGACTGTGCGCCACAGGCAGACAATCGCAACTCCATCCTTCGCATCGACATGCAGAACGTGGGCCTCAAATTTGGACTGTCCCAGATTCAGCATGCCGGAAATGCTGGCAGATGATGCGTTCTGGATTCCGTCCTTCTCCAGCCGCGTGGTAGAAAGTGTGGCAGTATATAGATCATCCCGCTCAACCCACGCAACGTAGCGACCGGCGTGCTTGATGTCTGCCTTCATACTTCCAGCTTTGAACATTCCCGATGGTGTAGGCGAAGGGCGTTGGGCGGATGTCCTGGCTAGCAATTGGCAGTTAGTACAACACCTCGAAGAGGAGGAAGGCAACCGTATTCGTACCTGCTTGTTTGAACATCTCCCAGTTGAAGGTCGCATTTGGCAGGATGGAAGCATACTTTGCGGAGATCTGCTTTGAGTGGCTCTCCTGCCACGCCTTCACACGTTGCTCCCAAGTCTTGCAAATACTGCTGACAGTGACCTTCTCCGCGTCGGAAAGGAAGGAGAGAATGTGGAATGTAATTTCGATTGGTGAGCGGGAGATGATGTCCTCTTGAGGGAGCGGTTTCGATTTCTGGTGGTCCATCTCGAGGTGCCTGAACCGAGTTTGCTGCAATCGGAGGTCGTTTGGGGAGAAGAGAAAGCGGAAAGAACGGAGAAGGGTTCGTTGTCGGCCTGAATCCCTCAGAGGCGAAGGCAATGGATAAATATCATCGATTGTGAATTGAGGGACGCGCCTGAGGATTTATTCGATGTTGCTTCTTTTCGACGAGTCAACTGTGACGCCCCAAAGTTCCCTTTCCATCTGGACTGAGACGGGAAGATGCATCCATGTCACACCCAGGATGCACGTCACTTATAGGTTCGTGATGCATCTCAATGATGCGAAACGTGCACGTGTCGCTCCGGAGGCAGTCCTGGGCTACATATATCAACGTTGTGGTGGGCAAATTGACGGGCGGTACTTCGGTGCCTCGATTGGTTCGTGTTCAACGGATCGGTCGACGGTCCCACCTTTGGTGATGAGTGGCGCTGGTCTTCTCCGGTATGTAGTGCGACCTGGAAACTCCAACAGAAGGTTAACAGGGGAAACTGTAAGTAGCATGGGAATTGGAGCTCAAATCACAATCATTTTTCTTGAGGGCGCAATGTAATGCTGTTGTTGCAAGAACAAGCACGTACGCGATCGAGGCTCACTCGTAAGGGTGTTGAATCCGAGAGGGGCAAGCGGAGGCGGTGCACGGGCCATCACCTTGGTGTAACGAACAAATTAAGCTTGTACTCTCTCGCACTAGTGGCGTTCTAGTTCGTGTAACGTCGGCCTCCTCTCCCTCTCGCCAGTCAATCATCGAATCAATCCCAATGTCAGTACCAATGGGTTCTTCGGAGTACTTTGTAGTTTTAATTTTGTTTCGTTATGTGCAAATATATAATAGTTTATCAAATACTGATAGAAGGCCCCAGTAGGTCCTCGCCCGTCCCTTTGGCGACTTTGTTGCTGAATAAAATGGGATTACCATCCGGATCAACGTCGTAAGATGGGAACAGAACCCATATTAAGCGTCATGGGATTAATATTGCGGTTTGCTAGTTCTCAACCGTGGAGCAAAGGTTGAAGGTTTGCTATGGCGATCTTAGGGCTTGAAGATCAAAGAGGCAGGAACAGAATTTGCTGGCGAAGAATTTGGCGCTCGCCTTATAACCTTCCCTTCTGGGTTCTTCTTTAATCTTCTTTTCTTCCCCGCTTCAACCTTCAAAAGAACAACAACCACCTGGGCGAACCAAAGCTCGCTCTCGAACTTGCTCTCTATCCGACAAGAGCAGAAGCTCTTCTTCTTTCTTGTTGACATCTCTTTTCGAACTTCTTGATCATTTGAATCTACCGCCAAAATGTTCTCCACTTCCTCCAGGATGAGCGAAAACCACTTCAAGAGTCGTCCTTCGACTGGGCCATCTTCAATGGCGGATGACGAGGAGTCCAACCGCTCACTCGGCTTCAGGTCTGATTGCGACAGTGACGAGGATGACTTTGTGGACGCTTTCGACACTCTTGAGCCTGGAATGGTCACTCCCGCCCGCCAACGCGGCAACTTTGTCTACAAGGGACCTGTTAGCAGTAGACGCAATTCGGTCACAGACAACACCACCGAAACCGAATCCAGCTTTCTCAACGAATCTGACGACAACAGCAGTGAAGCATTCGTTCGCTCTGGCCATCAGCTCCAAAACCGAGGCCCTGTTGCTCATTCTCGCAACCATACAGCTGAGAAGGCCACCAACGGTCGTCCACTTCGCGAGCTTGGCCAAGAGAATGCAGGCAAGGGTAGCGGACCCTTTCGTCATATCTCGAATGGAGATCTGCAATACGATAGGGCAGATGCGAAAGCTCGTCAGGGTCTCGATCTTGATAAGGCTACCCAGAAGCTTAAACAGTGAGTTCTGACGTCCATGGAACTATGATGCAAGTCTAACTCACACAGGCTCAATGTCAGTTCCTTGAACGCTCAGCAAGCGGTTGAAGAGAAGAAAGCCCCGCTCAAGCCAACACAGTAAGTTCCCCGTCCTCGCAACGTCTCCGTTTTCCTCTTGTTGTATTCGGTCGCTAATCTAATTGCTTTAGACTTCCAAAACTCTCTTGGGAGATTGAGTGCGAGAAAGCAAGAAAGAAGAAGTTGAGGGAAGACCGAAAGAAGTGCCCTTGGGGATCAGCTTGGTCGATTGGAGGGTCTGAACCCGTCGGATTCGTCGATCCAAACGCCTCCGGATACTTCGGCTTGCCTGAAGCAAATCGCTCATCCGTTCTTTTCCCGACTGGCGAGGTCCTCACCGAAGAGGAAATCCAAGCCCGCGAAGAACGCAAAAAAGACGACCAGGAGATCAAATCCAACTTGAGTGCTGCTCAGTACCATCGCGAGATGATTTTTGCCGCCGCAAAGCATCAGGTCAGAGCAAAGTCAAAGAAGGACAAGGGAAAGGCAGTTCCACCACCAGTCAACCCAACACCAGGAAGTGCTAGCCTGGCAACGGGCCCAATCCGACGGGACGCCGACATGCCTCAGCATCCGAATCTCAAACCTCTCCCAAAGCCCGTCTCCAAGCCGGCTAGCCCTGCTGTTGCAACAAAGGCGGTGCCTGCCGCAAGCCCAAAGACTCCTTTGGCAACTCCTGCTTTGGCAAAGGTTGCCCCGATCGTGCCTGTAGCTCCAGTTGCACACCGACAGTCGATCTCGTCCACAAGCTCACGCGGCGGTCCTCCACCACCTCTCATCAAGATTGGCTCTGGACGCCTTCAGAATGCCTACGGCAAGTTGCCCGGTGGTGGTACCTCCCGCCTTTCAGAAACCGATGAAGGCCAGAGTTCCGACGACCGGAAGGCCAAGCGCTTCTTTCGAGTTACGCAGATGGCAGAGACCGAGCCAGTTTCTGTGGTCGAGATTAGGCCAGCCCAGGAGAACAAAGATGTGGTGCGTCCAACGACCGCCATCGTCTCTACCACCCACGACTCTGGGATGCCAGAGCCCATGAAGCCCGTCATTCAGCAGGTTTCCGAGGGCACCGGAAACGCCAAGGTAACTTCACCACAGCATGAAGTGCCGACTGTTTTTGTGGCAAGGGACGAGTCGTTGCCAAGCTCGCTTAGCACTGCTCCTGCTGCTTCCAGCAGCTTCCCTCCTTCCTTTCAAGAACAACCTCCTTCCAAGGTGCAAACTCTTCCACAAAACGGCAAATTTTCACCTTCACCAAACAAAGACCCTTCTACCATTCTCAACACAAACACCAACTCGCTTTCCGGAACAAACCTCTCTGCAAACCTTTCGGCCCTCTACACCTCCGACGCCGCTCTTTCTGTTGCCCAGCTCGACCAAACTGTCATCCGTCGTCCAGGTTGGAACAATCCAAACTTGTTGAGAGACCATTTCCAACGAAGAAAGATGGCTTCCTTGTCAGTTCCCTCTCCGCTCGATAGCTTCTGCAGCAAGAATGCCGATGCTATTGATGACGAGCTTATGAAGCACATCGCCATCGTCAAAGCTGCCGGCAAAGACTTCAAGGAGACCAATCTTTACAAGGTCGAACCACCGGTCGAGTATGTTCCAACATACGAGGAGTCGCTGGTTGAAGGTCCTCTGCCAATCTGTGGTAACAGAATCATCAAGATCGACCACTTGCCCGCCGGCTACTCCTTGTCTTACGTCTCCGACACCATCCTTCGTGGAGCGACTGGTCCAATCCAGTACCTTCACCTCGACAAGGCTCACAACGTTCTTTACGTCGTTTTCCTTGAGGTGCAAACCGCCATCCACTTCATGCAAGGCGCTCAGGAGCAAGGTGGCTACATCGACATTGGAGAGAAATGGTGGGTTCAGCCACAGTACTTCCCACTCTTTGATGCACCCCAAATGGACCTTTACCGCTATGCAAAGTTGTACAAGGCCAGCCGTGTTGTTGTCATCGGCAACGTCAGAGTCGTCCAGCTTGTGAAGCTTTTGGAGAGGCTTACTACTGGCTGGCACATGAGCAAGCTCACGATTGAGGAGCGCTGTGACAGGCCTAATGATGTCCTCAAGTTCATTGGCAAGGAGTTTGGCATCGTTGAGAAGTGCCTTTGGTTGGAAAAGCAAAATATCGCAAGTCTCCCTTCACTATCTCCTTTGGTTCACAGCTAACGTCTCCCTAGGGTGCTATCGTGCTCACCTCCATGATGGCTGCCTTCAACATGTACAACTTTCTCTCCGAGGTCGAAAAGGCCACTTCAATCCTCAAGGATGCTTACATCAACTTCGGCGTCGATCCGTAAGCCCACCAATCCTCTTCCTTCACCTTTTGCTAACACATTCTCAGCGCTTGCTCTCCAAGGAAGATTAACGGTCCGTACACCTACTCGGATGGCCGTGTTCCCGGTATCACCACTTCTGCTGAGCTTGCTAGAAAGGCCGAACTGAAGGCCGAACGTGCTAAGCAGGTTCCAGCCACCCGCTAAACACAATAATCTACGGTTCGATTATCTGGTTTACATTTCCAGGAGTTGTCGTTTTATTTTTTTTATCTCTATAATGGTAATAACAGGTGGCTATAGTGAGATCTGGATGAGCAAGGGGCTCGGCTATTTTAGCATCTATGATCTGTTGCGTCTCTAATTGCCCTTTTTCCGGCGTTTCTTTATTTTCTTTGTCTCTTTAGCTTTCATACCTGCTGTTGCTTTGTTGTTCTTTCCTTGGTCATGTTAGATCACAGCGTATGAGAGAGGAGGAAGCGAAGCAATGGAATAATGTATAATGGAGCTGCTATAGTTGAACTCTAAGTTAATGTAATGGAGGATATAAAAGGCCTTGCTTCTACTGTTACAGACATTGTACTTCTCCTTGCGTTGATCTCGCTGTGACTACTTTACATGTTTGTGTACCAAATCGATCGCTCTGCTTTTCCTGATACAATCACAAGATAAAGAGACATTCCTCACTCTGGGTAGCGTTTCTGATACTTGATGCAGAAGCACACAAAGGCTGCCACATGTCACAAAAATCCTTGTTGAATACGACGTACTCATATACTCTAAAGAACGTTGAACAGCAAGGCGGGGAAGCCCTTCCTTTCCTCGAGCCCCACCCAGGAATGACGTAGGCATGACTCTTGCGGAAATAGGACAAGGATGCCACGAAATCACCTCCTGCTCCGCCAGCTTCATCCCGGCTTTCTTCGTTGTGCGCTTCGCCTACGATCCTATAACGTCCTCTTCCACCAACATCAAAGCTCCATGCATCACCATCCAACAACCCAAACTCTACGCTGAGCAGAATTCGCAGGAACGTCATACCATGGGTGTTGTCTCCCTTTCAACATTCTCATTCATTCCGACGAACCTGAGCCGCATCTCCCCTTGTCGCGTTCAAGGCAGCATACCTGCGGATTCGCCATTCCAGAGTCACCGTTTCAAACACTTCCGATTCGAAATTCCTTCAGAGTCGTCCTTGTTCAGAACAACGAATCTCTCAAAGACTCAGCCCAGCGGATCCCCTCCACCGCAATCTCACTCTTTCGCAGGCTCCATGCAGGTCGCCATCACGCCGGAGTTCGCACCTCCCAATCCAATGCGGCTCATGGCTTGATTACACGGACAGCAGGGGAAGGAGCTCGTACGCTCAATGGCTGATCGGTGCCTGCTCCCTCGACTTGCACATGCTTCAGGTACGTTCTCCCCGAGTCTCAAACGACCGACAATGATGTTGATTCTAACCGTTCCCTGTGTTTCCTAGATGTCTCTGAGAATAACCTGGCGACCTGGACAAGAACAACACACCGCCCTCAAAGCAACTTTCAGTCTTTCACAGTCGAGCCGACAAAAGGATCCGCATACAGATGGCCCTTGTCGACAATCGCCAGCTCGCACATCGTCGACAATGGGCGACGGAAGCTTCTATACAAACCGCTGGCCCTAAAGGAAGTTGGACGCGCTTTGTGAAATGTTCAGGTACGTTCTCCTTCAGACTCCAACCGTCTTGGGCACCGTCAACGGAGCTGGATCTAACGTTGCTGTCTACCCCAACTTTGCATCAGAGAATTCGACATCGGCATGCGCAACGGCAACTCTCACATCACCATTCACGACCCCTCCTACAAAGAAGCAAAAGGATGTGATCTTTGGATACGCTCCTGACCGACGAGCACCACCCGCCAGCGTCCATCGCGCCACCATCGTACTTGTTTTCCCTTTCGCATAGAGCTCAGGTACGTTCTCCGTGAGTCTCCATGAGGCCGTCAAGTGGGCTGGATCTAACAATACTGTGTCTCCCTGCTTGCCATTCAGAGAATTTGACATCGGAATGCGCAACAGCAACTCTCACCCACCGTTCACGGCCGATCGATCAATCGAGCAGACGGATGTCAACTAGCCAGATGGCTGGGACTTTTTCGAGCAACGAGCACGGCAAACCAGCCTCCATAGGGGTCTTATTCCGCCATGATCCTATCCGGTTTTCCTTTCGCCCAACGCTCAGGTATGTCCTCCTCGAGTCTCCGTGAGACCGTCAATTGAGCTGGATCTAACTGTTATTTTTTTCTCGGAATAGTGCACACGGGAAACTGCCTCGAGACGGATGCTTTGTCAGAAGCTGGATTTGCTGTCACGCTACGATGGTTTCTGGAGGAGTCCGAACTTTATCGGCAACACGGCATGGAGCATGGATCCATAACCAGCGCGCGCATTCGACAAAGGGACAATCATCAGGACTCGTCTTGAGAGTTCCCTCGACACTCAGAAAGACACACGTCCAAGAGAGCACTATTCCAAAGGCTGCACGGCAAGAATAATTGATTCAACACCTTGAACGAATCGCTCTTCATGCAACCCACCAGCCCTCAGGACGCACTGGCACATTTCAGAGGGCCCCGATAAGGCAAGCCATTCACCTTTCCCAGCCGAAACATCAACGAGTGCGGAAAATGCAGATGGGATTCTTGAACTACAGGAAGTTTATCGCCGGTATTTGGGTTCATGTCACTTTGGAAGCAATACAAGGGCAAACGTTGAGCGACTGGGATAACAAGCATGGAGGAATTCTGAAAGCACAATTCACCGGACACGTCATGCTTGGATGGGAAGGATATACATCGTGTAGATTCCCTAGGGTACTCGAGTTGGTTGGCCCGCTGCGAGTGAGAGCATGTAATGATGTGGTGGGTTTGAATATGTACAAGAGGCCATTCGATGGGTTTATCGGGAAGTAGATAGACTATTCAATGGATGTTACTGCTACTGACCCTTTACACATTTCTTCTGGAAGTTCTGCCGAACTCTTTGATCTTCAAAACTTGTACTTTGAGATTCCTGCCTTGAAGACGTCGAGGTCTGCAACGGACAGGTCTCTCTCTCCACAAATATTTCTCTTTAGAGTGGTAAATCTGCTCGAACGCCGTCTTCGATTCGAAATGACAGTTAGGCGAGCCTGAGGATAGTACTTTTTGGGAAGGCCACCAGTGAGCGAGTTTATTTATCCGGTGAGCACTGATATCGTCTCCGTTGAGGTAAAGCCGGGGAGGTTACAGGAGCTTGATGACACTGTGGCAAGTAGAATGTCCCTTTAAAACTGGTCGGTTGTTGGAAACAAACGCCAGAACAACTGCAACCATCACCAAAATGACGATGGAATTCTATTCCGCTGGCTCGCCCGCGCCCTCGTTTGGGTTCTCCAGTTTTGATCTGGCTGACC
Source organism: Ascobolus immersus RN42 (assembly GCA_003788565.2). Taxonomy (NCBI): domain Eukaryota; kingdom Fungi; phylum Ascomycota; class Pezizomycetes; order Pezizales; family Ascobolaceae; genus Ascobolus; species Ascobolus immersus. The sequence goes on from ML119794.1 coordinate 27,288, forward strand.
TGGTAAGACACTTAATAGCTCACGGAAGTTGCAATGCTAATCAATTTCTTAGTTCAGTGCCTTTAATGAGCCAGTCCCCGCCTACCGACTCGACAATTCTGTTTCCAACGATTGGATGATGCCTTACTTCATTGGTGGCTCCGATGGCCCTTCCGATAGCGGATCATTCGCTTCGCCAGCAGCATCAGGCCCAGATGTTTCTCTCAATCAAGCACCTCTCACCATCTCCGAAACGGCCGCCAGCACGTCTTGCACCGACACAGACAAAAGGTCTACCACCGTGGCCGAGGCTATCCAAGTTCCAGCTGTTCAGACCGTCGATGTTCAGTCAAGCTTGCCAACCGTAACAGTATGTCCTCCTTCAGGTTATACATCATACTCGAGCCTGTTGAGTAACACTGTCAATGTCCAGGTTGGAGACGAGGTTGTTGCCGCCTGCATTGCTGAGCTTGGCTTCTCCATTGACGAATACGATGCGTTACATGAGGATGAACAAATGGCCATAATCAATATGCTCCGCACCACAATCGTTTGGAAGGAACAGGTGAGTGATGTTATTAGCGCTGGTCTGGCCCTACGTAAGTCGATCCTTTGTATCTCTGATGGGGAAGATCTTTCTCATGCACCGTGTACAGCCAAGAATCGGAATACAGATTTCAGCACCTGGACAGATGAGGAGTTTGATGACATTTTCGCCTTTCCTACTTGAGTTACAAGTAGTTGCGTTGCCCGAAGACTCCACCGCATGAAGTGGTGTGAAAAAGAGTCTGTGTGTAGTAATGACAATGATATCAAATAACCAGAAACACAATCCGCGCCTTTATGCATCTATGAATCTAGCCCTCTCTCAATCGTAAAACCACCTGTAAAATACTCTAAAGCCTTCTCTTAATGTCCTTCCTTTAGTAACCGCACTCCATTATTTGTATCGTCCATGCACAATGACACCCTTCCTTTCAGCCATGGGAAACGAAAACTAGCCTTTATAATCAAGCACTGCCATAAACACTTGCGAGTATCGCGCCCAGTCTCTGCATTTGAGATCGGTTGCGGTTGAACTGTTTCATGACTGTTGAATCTCTCCCGTCGCGTTTCCTAATCTCCTTCTCAATCGTTTCAATGACCTGAATGTACTGCATGTTGAGTGCTCTAGCTGATGCAGCTACCTGTCTTCCTTTGAACTGGAAAGTGGCAAGTGTACTTGCTGGCGAAGATCTTGGCACTCGAGTATCGGTAGCGGCAAAGACCCCTTTCCAAAAGTCCCAAGTTAACAAGATTGCGAAGCCATTGGATGTGCCGATTTTATCCCTTGCGGTTCTGTACGAAGGCACTGTCAGCTTCTTGAATCTTTTTTTTCAAAAGGAAATTACCTCAAATAAATGGCAATGGACTGCTTTCCAAGGACACCGGCAGCAGACTGACGCAATAGATGAAAAAAGGTTTCTTTCACCGTTGGATACTTGTTATCGGCGAGCAATCCTCCGCTAGCATCAAATCTCCAAGTAAAGGTCTTCTTCGAGCTCGAAGCCACGGTCTCAGAATGCTTGTCCACCTCCACAACAAAAGTGACAGAAGAGTCAATTGCGACAACCTCTGAGGTTTGACTTTCTGCAACGGAGAAACCGTGGCCGCCATCATGAAATAGAGTTTTCTCGATATTGTGAGGCGACAAATGAATTGTACCCTTTGTAACAGCTGTTGCCAGTCCGCAGCATGTTGCGTTAGCAAGCATGCCAGCTACAGGAGCAGCCGCTAAGTGGGAGTAAGCGTCAAATGGTTTGGGTCGGTTTGTGGTAAGCTAAGAAGTGTTAGTGAAATGCTGTAAGCAGAGAGACTACCCTGTAAAAGCTTGATGCACATACATTCTGGCTGCCAACATTGAGGACGGGTGCTTGGTGATACTTTTCAACCAAATCATGCAGAGCACGAATGACCATGGGGTTCTCCAAGAACTCTTCCACCTTTTCGCGATGTTGAGATGAGTTAGGCTTAAGCCCAGTCATCAAGCCAGTAACTTTGAGGTCGGCGATGTAACGTGGAGAGAGGAGACCGTGTAAAAGTAGCCAAATTTCTGCGGAGCCGAACGAGACAATTCTCCATTCTTCGTTGTACGAGTAGCTTGCGGTTTCATATAGAGAAGTCAGACCTGGGACCGGGTTCTCAGCAGATTTCTAATTGGTGTCAGTACTATTCAAGACTAATTAGTCAAAGGAAGGAAACCAACGTAGGCGGCATCAAGTAGGCGTTCTCTCATCCTTCTAATCGCAGAGGCCGTGCGCTTCAGCATTTCCTGTTTACAAGCAACGCGTTAACGACAAATCCTCAACACGCGTCAATCTTAATCACAATGCGGCTCACCTTAAACTGTGATAGTCCAGTTGCGTAGCGATACAATTCCAATGTCTTTGCAATCCCAGACGATTCAGCGTTGATGATTTGCATTATGCTGTTGATATCTGCAACCCTCTTCTGGTGGGCAGCCTCATCGGTGTTTGGTTTCGCAATCTCCCTGACCACCTTCTCCAAGGCAGTATGAAAGAAGGAACACTGCATATGCACTTCTTCACACTCGGCTTCATTTTGGTTGAGATGCGGAAAGTGCTGACGTGCCCGATCGACTATTCCTGTGCATTCGTACATCATGGCGTCGATTCCGGGGAAGATCAGCGGTAGGAGTTCCATTGGTTGCGATTCCATGGTGACGATCACGAAAGCAGGTGCAATACTGTGACGGCTGTGTTGATGCTTTCCGCTGTGAATCTTGACACTGCAGAACGTTAGCGCCAGACAAACACCGATTGAAACTGAAGAAATGTACCTTGCACGTGTAGATTACACTTCTTGTGTATCTGAAAACCTGATTCGAAGTTCCCAAGCGGTAGGGAGCTGGTGTTGCGTTGTTGTTCCGAAATCAAGTTGAAAGGAGACTTACTTCGTGGTGTTGTTTGGGTTGAGAAAGGCAAAGCCGAATATGTGCTTCCCACTGAGCGGGACGCTAGCGCCTTAGTCAGCAATCCTTTCTCACGAGCGACCGAGCGCGACCTATCCTTTTAGCACATAAACCTGCATTCAGGATCGCTCTTACAAAGACCCAGACAAACTATCCTTTCTGAAACGACAAGCGTCGAGAGACTTCTGCTTTCAACACCGACATTCCAGCCTTTCTACGCAAGCGGAATCTTAACAGGATCACCGGATTGTCCCACAGCTTATCGAAAGACGTCTCAAAGAACAATCACAAAGGTATGAGCACCCAAACTCTTCACGGAAGCTGCAGCCTCCTTGACGCAGTAAAGCTAACCTGCATTCTTACTTATGAGTCGTGACAACTGAAGCGACATCGAGGCCCGAATTCCGCAGACAGCGCCCCTTCAGAATGCAAGTTGGTTTTCAACAGCACCCAAATCTTTACATCTGCATCAAAGGCACCTCAACCGTTCTACCCTTGACTTCTCGACAATCGCATGACCGTGTGCTCGACGGCTGCATCAACTCGCTTTCTACGCTCGAAGGATCCGGTCCGTTCAACCCAACGCAACGCAACATGCAGGTCCATACTCGCTTGACAAGCAGGTGGGGATCAGAGTGACAGAAACGATGATGGATCATGGAAGAAAAAGCGCAATCAAGCATCCTGACCTTTAGGGTACGTTCTTCCTTCAAAGGCAAGAGATTTGCAGGCTGTACCTGCAGCTCGGATACCGCCATAGCGAACCTGAACGCTTTACTGCGCCCCAGCATACACACCGAAACCCTGAACGCGAATGGGGATCTGAAGAGCGGTGGATGTGCTGGACTCGTTGAACATCGGGCTCAGCTGAGCATGGAAACCCGAGCTACCGAGATCGTCAGCAAATACGGCCGGTCGGATAGGAAGGATACCGACATCGAGCAGAAAAGATCAGCTTCTCATGTACACATTGGACATCAGCATGCGCACCAGCAACTCTCACCTCGCCATTCTCGATCAACCATACAAAGAAGCAGACCGATGTGCAGGGGCCGGGATTGCAGTGATTCTTTCTAGACAACGAGCACGACCAACCTGCCTCCATAGCGATCCTTTGCGCAGCCATGACCCTACTTGGCTCCCCTTCTGCAGAAATGTCAGGTACGTTCTCTTCGAGCCTCCATGAGACCGTCAAGTGGGCTGGATCTAACTGTCAATGTTTCTCTGGGACCAGTGCACACGGAAAACTGCCTCGAAATCCGCAACAGCAACCCGACCTCGCCTTCTCAATCAACAAGGGTCTGAAGGACTCTATGTGGGTAACCGGTTGTCTCTCGGGACTACGATGATTTCCGCAGCTATCGGCACCTCGGTTAGCACAGGAAGGATATGAGCTTGAAGCCTTCAGCTCTGCCTGTTCCGTCGGCAAAGGAATCAGCAGCAGCGCTCGCTTTGGGCTTGTTCTTTTGTTTCAGATAGACATGCATAGAAATATCAGGTCCACACCAGGGCGTTCCAAAGGGCTTGCGAGAAGTAGCTCGGAATTCAACATCCAGACAGACCCGCTCTCATCTGGGCACAACAATTCTCAAGGACGTAGTAATATGGCCGCTTAGTGTATGGACAAGATGGCATAATTGGGGGATAGGTGAGCACTTGTTACATTGTTCGGTAGATAAGTAGTCAATACACCGTGGTTAAGTAGCTATAAACCCCAATAGTATACAAATCAAATTCGAACTCCGTCCAGAAAAACAATTACACACAGCACGGTATCAAATCCACAGACAAAACGTCTACCAAACTCTGAATGTTAACGCAACTACAGAACGGTATCTTAAGCATGAATCTCAAACCTCTCTCCTTCGCCGATTACCCTCTCGTGAAGATCCAACCACTCCTCGCCGTGCCTGGCCCTTCGAATTACAGACAACCACAGGAATAAAGATTCTTCAGCTTCGCAGTCAATACAGCATCCTCGCTACTCTGTCCACCACGTTGTCCATGCTGATATCTCCCTCGGGGTGAAGTCCATCATCCTCACGGACAGTGCACCACCGTCGTAGCTAAACACTGACATGTTTTCTCTATGCCCGGCTACCGAGGGCTGCTGGGTAAAACGTGGGTCGATAACAACTCTGTTGCACTCCTCCTCTGTGAAGTGGAGTGTATCCTCGTCGATCTGTATCTCCTGCAAACCTCCTCGGCTTTGGTTACCTTCTTGGGTGTTGTCGGCGACTGGCGAGGAAATCCTATGGTTTGTAAACATGTACCCAGTCGAGAACCTATCTTCAACGATACCGGGTCCTATACCAAGCACGGCTGAAGAGGAAGGTACGGAGTTTGATGGGTTGAGGACGCTTAGGACAGCAGCCCTGCGACTCGGACGAGGTCGCTTGTTCGGCGCGCTCTGTGGCTCAACTCCACATGCTACTTCGGCTGTGAAAGCTCGCTTGTTAGACTGTCGTCTTTTGGCAACACCAACTTCTAATTCTCCAGCAAACCTCTCGAGATGGGCCTTGATCTCTTTAATCTGTCTTTCGGCTCTATCCTTCCACTTAGGGTCGGTGTGCGAATCAAAGCCCAACTTCATCGCACGATAAACCTCCTTACTAGCTGTCTTCTCATAGAAACGCACCACAGCAATCGCTTTTCGCAAAAGGATGCCATATTCGGTGTAGGCTCGATCTTTAACACTGCCCTTCTCTTCCGGGCTGGGCCCGTTTACGAGAAATTCATGGATCTCCCTATCTAGTTGGCCAAGCCCAGGCGTGACATACTTGGTATGGTAATACCCCAGAGCACCATCCGCCGTTCTCCACTCCGGATTACCGAAGGAGAACGGATGGTTCGTGTCGTGCTGATACCTTCTCGAAAATCTTCTCATGGTGAGCAGTTCCCTTCCATTAAACTTAATCGGAAGTTTAGCATCATCGTTAAGAGGGGCCAAGGCCAAAGCCTTTGCGGGGCATCCAGCAATGCTAGCGGCAGAAATTGTGCTCACTGGTGTGAGTTTGAATCCATCGGTCCTCCCCTCCCTGTTTTCGTCCTTCTTTCGGGTGCTGCTCTCGTTGCGGGTTCCACACGCTAGGGCCCAATCTGCAGCGCTCAGATATTGGCCTGCGAGGTCATAAATAAAGTCCTCGACATCAGGGTCGATGTTGTCGAAGCGGGGGACATAAGGGATAGTGGGATCTCCGAGACGTTGCTTGACAAGGTCAAGATGGGCCTGTTCCCCGGTGGGAAACAGGAACACATCGAAACTACGAGTGTCCGGCTTGGCGCCGGCCTTCTTGATCTTGTAGGGACCTCTCTTCTTATCCCCATATTGGTTTGTAGCTTGAGCCGCCATATTACTGGGACTTTCTGGGTAGTAAAGATACTCTGGTTAAAGATGCTTGATGTATAAGACTTCTCAGCTGATCAGTCGGCTCGGAAAAAAAAGTGAAAGCGAGTTGAACTAGTAGCTGTATTACTTGACTGTGGTTCGATCGAAGTTTATTCTGGGAAGACCGTCGAGATGGCCCATCCTTATATACGCTGTTGAGCTACAATTAATTTCTGAGGACTTAACTCCGGGCCCCGCTTCATTCAACCGCAATACCTTACATTGAGCTGGTTTGCCGTAGCCAAATCTGGAGGCCTTATGCTCTGTCCGTGAGATGGCCTGAGGTTGCACTTGCTAGGAAACTGTCGGAAGTTGGGGGCAAGGAGACATCGAAGTCCGGAGTGCATGTGTGCGTATACTGTCGATATACGTATCTGACCCACAGCCCGTGCACAGGCCTCTCTCAGTTTGAACACATCGATTATGAATATGTAAAATCTCGTTCCCAAAACAAGCACCTGACATGTTATAACTTATCGTTCCAAAGAACCTCCATCGAGAGATGCAAGGTGAAGATGGGATTCCGAAGGCTCACCATATTTAACGTTTAGCAAACACAGATAGAACGTATGCATTCCATGAATGCATTGTGAGATCGAGATCGAGTAGTTACTTGCATAGTATACTGGAACGATGCATTGCACAGCTAGCATTTCGACACATACATGTATAATTGCAAGGTAATTTACGGATATTAGTTTGGCGCTGCTGGCGCTCGGTTTCGATGTACCAGCGTTTGGGTGACTGGATATCTATTTAGAGTCTTCTGGCCATGTCGGGATTAATGCCACATCGTCCTTGTATATCGTTATTTCTATCTAGATGTTATATAAAGCACTTGCATTAACTCTTAACTCCTATATACTTACCCTCTTATCGCAAAGTACATATCAATGTTATGCTTCTGAACTACAGCTTGGCCCATTTGAAGCTGGATATTATTTAACGAGAATGGACGAAGTGGGTGGTTGAAATCACCGCTGTATTTCAGTTCAAGAGCCAGAAAGAGACTTACGGTTCCACGTTTGCAAATTTGTGTGAGATGCTCGATTCTATCGCTATAGCCATGCCAGTTGGAAGTACTATCTGATATGATCTGGTCGACCTGCTGGTTATCACGAACGAACGAGTCAGCAGGAGTGAATTCAAGCCAATATAGAGTCTATAACGGCAGTAGTATAACTGTCGTATTGGTTAGATTGTCTATGAAGCTCACAGGAGTAGCTTTCGTGATCTTACCACCATCCGAGTCGCACGTCGCCTCCATGCATGCATGCATGCAATGCGACTCTTCCAGCTCCCGATTCCAATGAAATAGGGACTGTGTCCTGTCCGATTTCACAACTTCCCCTCACTACCGGTACATACTGATTACCATTATTTCATTTCACACCTAGGGTTTCCTTTCGGTCTGTGACGAAGCTCAAATCCAGACGTAACAAAGTACACGTAACGTGCCGGTGTGCGTGTTGGGCTTCGCGAGGTCCGCACCCTTTGCATGCTTGCGCTTGACGACCAAACAGGAGCAACCTTCAACCACCGCCTACGGCTACCAAAAAGGTACAAGCTGATAATTCTTTTGAGAGCATACCGTGCCTATATCTTACTTGAATTCTTTGTTTACAGATCTGAAACGGCATACATCGCGTGGCTTCCGCTTTTGACACCTACATGCATTTCACATTCCGGACCAGCATTTCAACTGAAGCGGAATCGAATCTTGACAGGACTAACAGTTTAGCAAGCCTGAGGTTGGGCAGGGCCACGAGTGAGCGAGTTGGTTTATCCGGTGTTATGATCGGCCGTTGCGATAAGGCCTAGGAGCTAACAGGAGCGTGACGACACTGTGGCAGCTTGCACATACCTCTCAAACTGCTCGCTTGTTCGAAACCGGCGCCAGAACAACTGCAACAAACCACTGAAACCAGCAACAAAATGTTGACGGAGACAATCGTTCACACTCAACGTTCACCGGATCATCCTCCTCCAGCTCCTCGCGCTCAACAATCTCGATAAGCTCGCTACAAGTCTCGTACAACTCAAGAAGCTCCTTGTTGGTAATGACCTTACCCCTCTCCGTGGTGGCATCGGGGTAGGCGGAGTGTACCTGGTTCCTTGAAGCGGGCCGGAGTTGTTGGAGGCGGGACGAGTAGGTGAGCCTGGTATTGAGGTCGGAGATGGTCGAGAGGCAGTGGGGCACGGATCGAGGTACTCAACAGTCGGATTGGGCAAGCCGTTGGAGAAGTGACGACTAGAAGGGGCCGGCGATGATACCGGAATTGTAGTGCAGCTGTGCCAGGCATTACCTTGAAGTATCGGTTGCCAGTAGCTATCATTGTGGCCGCTTGGTGAGGAGGATTGCGATGGTGATTTAGAGGTGGAAGAGCTGTCGAGGTACTGATTGGTGTTGTTGAATGCTTTGCCGGTTGGTGCGGTGAAATGAGAATGAGTGATAATAGCCTGGCGGCGGCGTTTGTGCTTCACCCCATCGACAGCGGCCGCACCATCCTCATGAGTTCCTTCAGCGACAGCCACGACAGTACGAGATCGCTTTGAGCCCACTCTTTCGTCGTCAACAAGGGTAATACCTCTGATGGGAGCTCCCTCGGCTTTCTGGACAATATCTCCAACCTCTTTCGGAGTCTTTCCAGCACTGTGGGATGTATATCTTTGCGTTCTGCTCCCATTTAGCTTCGGGCTGAGCTTGAAACCCGATCTTCATCGCCCCGTAAATGGCACACGTCCGGACCTCTGGGTCAAAACGACAAACCGCAAGACAAGACCGAATGGTATTTCCATACTCGAGCAAAGCCCTGTATCTGACTCCACCTCTTTCCGATTCTGTGGTAGGCCCGCTGGACATAAACTCGTGAATTTCGCGATCGGCATCAACAAAAGATGGGATCATCGTTCCGTGCCAGGTTCTAATCTCGTTGGGAGTTGCAGTACTCCAACCAGCGAAGCCATGTGGATGTTGCGTCTTGTCTTGCATGAATCTAGTCGCAATCTTCCCCATGAAAAGGACTTCTCTGCTGTTGAACTTAATTTGAAGGTTTTCGACAAAAACCTCTCTGCACTTTGGTGCACAACCGGCAATTCCGCCAAGGAAAACATCTTTCGTAGTGACCTTAAATTCGAGGCCTTTCGACGAGCCCCTTTTCTCTCTGGTGCTAAATGCACGTTGCCATTCAGCACATGCAATAACAGAACCGAAATGAGTGAAAATATAATCCTCGATGCCGGAATCGAGATTGTCGACTCTTGGGATATACAAGGCAGTTGGATCTACGCTTTGCACCATTTTAAGATGATTTGCATACGTCTTTGTTCCAAAAAACGTGCTAAAGTCTTTGGTCTTTTGAACCTCGTGCTTGATGTAGGTTTCCCCGCGAGGGGTCTTTCCTTTGGCCATAGTAATGAAAAGGATCTAAGAAGGTCAGTATTTGTGAAAGGTAGGGGGTGAGAGAAGCAAACTGCTTTAATTTTGGTAACAATTGACGAAATGTCTGGTGAGATCTGACTGGGCAGAAATTTTGCGTTTATTCTTGGAAGAGGTCGAGGAAGCAGTTCCATATATACCCTCCGGAGCGAGTCTGCGGTTAATTAAGCGGGGGCCAGATAAAACAAAATTGTTTCTACTTGGAGTCATATCCATATTGGCGGTAACATCTGTCCTTCTGAGTAACGTGCATATGCGCATTCGTCCAAGGGATTGGATGCCTACGGGCTCCTAAGAACTTCTATGGGGAGTGGAGATCGAGGGCGGCCGCGCGGAGCTCTTGTTGGCCGGAAAGAGGTTGTTGATGACGATGCTGAGGGAAAGCTGGGCAAGGAGTTTGGTGGTGTGAGGACCCTTCTGGTCGCAGTTTCTTAAGTGCCCGTCGTTTGCTCCTCTTAGCAGCAGCCACAGCCAGCAGTAACTTTATGCTCGACGGAACGTCTCCGCTTGCTTAATCTTTATGATGTCCTTGATGTATTCTTACATACGTGGATGTCGATACGATAGTATACTAAATAGTACCAAGTATGGAAATGCAAAAGCTGTCAACTTGAAGTTGCTTTGCACAAGCGGTACATACAATGTACTCCACAGATTCCACGTTGCGCTTCAAGCAGTCTTTGCAGCTATGGTCTCGGGTAACGATCTACCTCTTGCAGCTTGTAGTACTAGGTACTCGTGGACCTTAGATCCCGTCTTGGGGGATGAAGCTATATCAACCTTGCATCTCAATATTTGAGGGAGTACATCTGCATAAGTACCTCCTTGTTTCGATTGTATTCAAGTTGACTCCTAACGCCTAAGTACTTGACGTAAAGCGAAGTTGCCTAAGGCAGCGATATGTCCTTAGAGCCTGGTCGATTTTTATACTAGGAGCGGATATCATTGATGCCAGTCAGGGGACGGTACGATATCGGTTTGCTATTGTTATTCAGTTCAGATTTGACCCGGTACATAGTTTGCAAATTGCAATTGGCCTATACGGTCCTCCATGTCCAACGTCAAAACCTACATATTCGTACGACCTGAGTGGGATTATGGCTACTGATACTACTTCAGTAGATAGGTAGGCATACTGAGGTAACTTCAAGTCTTACATGGACGTTACTGTAGGGGGGAATAGGGTGAACGAGGTTCATTGAGGTATGGCTAAGTTCGTACAAAATCACCAGTTTATACTGGGGATCATACCATTTCTATTGCCATGACAGGTATAAAGAGACGTATTGGCCATGTACTAGCGCATGCACCTGGGAATGTACCTAGGAACGTACCTGGAAATGTACCCAGGAACGTACCTGGGAATGCACGTGAGGACGTACCTGAGAGCATAACAGACATATACCTGAGCGCATATTGCACATACGAGCGGTTCCAGGATAGAAAGAATGACGTAGCCAAAGTCAAAAGAGGTTTCTGAGCAAAAGAATGACGTGGCCAATAATAACTGTTAACAATTCCAGACCTCTGACGTGACTCAACTTCTACATTTACATACTTCTTTCTATCAGTCACTCGATAATCCTCCATGCGACTCCTTCGTATCGAATTCGCGCCAGCTCCTTATTCTCAGATTCTCAAATTCGGCTACTTGATATCGGATCCTCGCCAGCTCCTTGGTTTCAGCGCCTTGATGCCGGCAGCCTTGATGTTGGAAGTTGATTTCTTTCTCGATGTCAGCCGAAGTTAGTTCATTCCTTAGTGCCGGCTTTCCCCCTCAATGTCGGCTTTCGATGCTGATTTCTGGAGGTCGGTTTCTCTATGTCGACTCCTCGATGCCGTTCCTCGATGTCGCCCCTCACTCAAAATCGGAAGTCAGTTTGGGGAGGGGGGAAACAAATCTGGCAATGTTTGCATACTAGGCGAGTGTCGAGCGCGAGGGAAAGGGTGAGATAATAGCAGCGAAGGTGTGACAGCAACGTCAGCGGAAACGAGGGAAAATGACACCGACAATAGTGAGAAGACAACTCCAGCGGGGCGAGCGGGAGATGGTACTGGCGGGGTGCGGGTGAGGGGTGTAGATGAACCTGGCGAGGCGAAGGTGGGACGACAGAGCTGACGATGATGAGACAACAAAGCTGGCAACGGCGAGGGGAAAACAACCCCGACACGGCGAAAAGGGAGGGGGAAATAATCCCGACAAGGAGGGGAGCCAGGAGGAGAGGGGAGGAAGAGAAGACACCGTCGAAGGGTTGGACAAGTTGACGGCGTCATTCGCAAAGGCGAAATGAGAAATGAGGGTGAAAACACTGAAGCGAGTGGTGGAAATTGTTGTGGGGTGTACTGTGACTGTGAACCAGTGATCGTTCTGTTCATATGATGTTGGTTGAGAGAGAACAAAGGGGCAAACTTGACATGAGAAGGGAAGGAGATGGGTTGTCATGGATATTATGATTGTCAAGTTGTCATAAGAACCAATTCATGCCAGCTGACGGACGAAAGATACGTTATATGCGCCTTCTGAGCCTTCCATGAACCAGTTAGATTCTGGAGATAAACCAATCAAGTCTTGTTATAGACCTCGGACACTGGGTTCCCCCCTACAGTAGAGTTATGCTTCTGTGCCTTGTGGAAAGATAACGTCGGAGCTAGGCGAAGTAGTACAGGCGACCCCATGATCGCCTTCTGCGCAATTGCCTATTGACAGGATGTGGGCTTGAATTCAAAGAGCACAACGCCAGCTCCCGACAAAGTGTTTCAAACCACACAGAATTGACATCTTGTTCCTTTCAGGGCGTTCGAACGTTAACGGATACTGGCAGGTGTCGTTCGGATTCTCTTCCGAAGTCGCTCACGTGCTCTGTGTAACGACAGTTTTGTTCCGATGCCTGCGCTTCGGAGAAGCCTTCCTACCACCCAATTCCCCACTTCATCGTCAACAATCCATACTATCGCCACTCCAGCAACTTTTCCCAGTCAACTAGTACTGCCCAGTACGCCGGTGTTACTTCCCTCGATTAAGGTGCGTCCTCTCCTCTCCTCCCCTTCCTGTCACGACTCATGACGGCCAAACTAACCCAGCCTTGGAGCCTCAACGATAGGTCCCCAACCATGAACCTCAACCCCGCATTTCTCGGCCCCTACTGTCTGCCTACCCAAACTCTCATCTACGAATACCACAATGGCGCAACCTTTTCAACCTGCAAGACCGTTGGACCCAACTACCACCGCCCTCCACCAGCCTGGCGCTCATCCTACGAGCATCTCAGCAATCCCACCATCAACGAATACCTCTGGAACCTCGAGTTTGGGCCAGGCCCAACAACACCAGAAGAGAAGGTGGAATACGACAAGGCCCGCAAAGACAACACCAAACGCAAAATCTCCGTCCGTTTATCACAGGATCAGCCATTGATGGTTGTCGACGTCTGCGGAAATGCGGATGAGGAGGTCGTCAGGAGTAGGGAGCTATACATCGTTGGCAAAGGCCCTTGCGATGATTGCTACACTGTTGCGCCGGAGGAGGAAGGAATTGAAGGTGTGAGCAGAAGAGGAATGGCAAGGAATGTTGGAATGGGAAAGGCGTGTATTCAGCTGGATGGACAGCCTACTTTTGTGGAGCTTTGTGAGGAGGCCGATAAGGATTTGTTGTTGAGTATGAAGCCATTTGAGGCGGGGAGTTGGGAAGGGGATTGCTATATGGTTGCTCCTGCGGAAGAAGGGACGGAGGGATTGAGAAGGAGGATCAGGGAGAGGGATTCTTTGCGGAGTGGGAAGATGGAGTCCATGAGGGCGTCGGTTGTGCCCAGTCCTGCCGCTTCAGATTCGATTCTGGAAGTCGAAAAGCATAGAGAGGAAGATGGATGGTGGGGTTCTTTCTTGTAAGGATGGTTATATATATTGCACGCCAGTCTTCTTTTATTTGGATTAAGATCGATATAAAAGACAAATCAATGCTATTCGGTCTTAATTAGAAAATTAAAGTAAGTATGAAGTGTCATCTCTCGTTCATGGAAACTGATGTTTTCCGAATCTGATGAGGTATTGCAGTCTAGCCTTGATGATACGTTATGCGTTTGGATGTCGGGAATACGTATATTCTTTTGAAGTAAAGTCAGTTTAAAACCAGGCGAATTTATGATCTCAGAAGCACATTACATAACTCGAGGTTAGCATGGGCGTGCTTTGAATTGCTACAGCCGTCTACCACGATTCTTACTCTCTTGCTTACGAGTATCCCCGACGAGCAGCTCCATGACACACAGTCTATGACGGTTTCCGTCCTCCTCAATCGATGATTCCTTTATTTCCCAGCTCCCTGATCCTGGCGTAACGCTTTATTTTCCCACCGTTCTCGGCCCCCACAATCCCCTTTTCTTCACGTTTTCCAGCTGCTTGTTATAGTTCTCCCTCTCTTGTCTTCGAATATCCTCCAAGAACAATTTCATGATACTCAGCCTATGGCGGTCTTCATCGTGCTCTTCAATTCCTTTATCTTCCAGCTCCCTGATTCTGGCGTATAGTTTCATTTTCTCTTCCATTTGATTTCTCAAGCTAACCTGGTAATGGCGATGTGGAAAATACAGCGCCGCACCAAGTCCAAGCGCCAGCAGTGCATGGTATACTCCGTCTGGGAGCGTCCGACGTGTACAGCGGCAGTATATCTAAGGTAGTTGGTTAGATCATGTACCATGTATCGCATCATCGACGGCCGGGAGTAGCTGCCTTACCACCATGGCCTGCAGTGTCTATGTAGTGCTCAGATTGATATGAGTCTGAGTCTGTGACAGAATTGTTCTATGCACCTTCCCCTCATTACACACCTTGAATTATTTCCGAGGGTGTGCCTTCGAATTGTGACGAAGTTCAAGACCGGGCGCAACCCAAGCGGAACTTGCCGGTTTGCGTACCCCTCTTGGTCTTGGCGAGGTCCTCACCCTTCCGGGCCTTCTCAACTTCTGGTTGACGACCAAACAAACGAGCAACCTTCAACCACCACCAACAACGACCCAAAAAGAAGTACGGCTTCGCAAATCCTTTGAAAGCATGCCTTGATGGCTAACCTACATTCTTCGCATGCTTACAGATCTGAAACGACAAGCTTCGAGCGACTTCTGCTTTCGACACCAACATTCCAGCCTTTCGACGCAAGCGGAATCTTGACAGGCTCGGTGGATGCTGCCACAGCTTTTCGACAAACGCTTTGAAAGCACAATCAGAAAGGTATGAGCTCACTAATGCTTCGTGGAAGTGCTTGACGCAACAAAGCTAACCTGCATTCATGTGAGTACAATTGAAACAATATCCGGGACTGAATTCCGCAGACACCGCCCCTTCAGAACGAGAACGCCAGTTTCTTTCAATGCAAGTCGGTTCTCAACAGCAATCACATCTTTCGACCTCCATCAAAGGCACCTCAAATTCCTCAACCGTTAGCCTCTTGCCTTCTCGACAACCGCAAGGTCGCCAGCTCGACGTCTGCATCAACTCGCTTTCAACGATCATCGGATCCCATCTTTCCAATGCAGCAGGCAGGTTGGTCCATGCTCGTTTGACAAGCAGGTGTGAAGCAGAAACGAAGATGGATCATGGAAGGAAAAGAGCAATCAAGCATCCTGACCTTTACGGCAAGTTCTTCCTTCCGCTACGAGATACATGGACAGTCACCAGTAGCTAACGAATGTGAGACAGCATCGAGAAGACAGGGAGTCGCAAACGCACGGTCCAACCGTCCTGAAGCAAGCAAAATATTCGAGATTCCTTAATCTAGAGCTCAGATACCGCCATATCGAACCTGAACGCTTTCCTACGCCGTACTATCACCACCGAAACCGTGAACGCGAATATGGATCTGAAGAACGATGGATGTGCTAGAGTCGTCGGTCATTGGGTCCAGCTGAGAATGGCACCTCCAGTCTACCGAGATTGTCAGCAAATACGAAAAGCTTTCAGGCACTGGTCGGACCTGGGTCATGCTCGGACTGCGCTCGAAAGAAGGATCACGACATCGAGTAGAAATGATCGGTCAGCATAGGCGCAATGTTGTATTGAGATGGTTAGGCGATGGATCTGTTAAGTATCATGAGCTGGTTTGGAATCGCATTCGATTTGGAGCACCTTACGTTGGTTGTGGCCCGTTTCTGTAATGATTACGGATGCCTACCTTTCTCTGGGACCTGTCATGAGATGAACTCATTCAAGAGCGCTAGCAGCTGAACGTAGATAGAACAATAAAGCATGTTTTTTTATCTTCTCTTTTTCCGCTTTATCTTTTCATGTCTGAGCCCGTGATTCGAAGCTTCCACGTTCAGTACTTATCCGGACTTTCCCATTACTGCATGAGCACTTGAGTGCCTCTCGTTATGCCGGTTGATTGGCAATAATTGCTGCTAGTTTGAAGGATAGAGCGTGCACTGCCGAAGAATGGCTTTGTCACGGTATTTTGGATCGGCCACGAAAAAAAGACATTGTGCCAGAAGTATGAAAAATTTAGGAGGACGGTACACTACTGTTGGGCAAGATTCACTTTAGAGCAACAAGGTGAGAGAGGAAAAGTACTGTAGTATAGTAGCAAACCAAATACTGAGTTCATACTATAAAACATCAAAACTATAATCGCAACTATCCTATGCCCGCTCAAGCCCAAAAAACAATAACATAACCTAACGCAAAACTGTACGCATGAAAAGAATCGAAAGAATAAGAGTAGCTCGCCATAAACATAACACTCTCCTCCATACCACACCGCACAAACTAACGTACCAAACAAGCGTACTCATTGTACATTCCTACTCAACCCATTGTTCTACCCTCTCATCAGTACCCAAAAAAACGTTCTCGTGGAATCTGTTTAACTCCCAAATGTATGGAGCCAACGTATACTGGATATCTCTGATATAGTCCCACACCTGCTTAATCTCATCTTCTCTGCCCACCAGCTCCGATTCTTGAATGCCAATGAAGGGTTGAAGCAAGTTGTGGAGTAGCCTTTGGGTTACGTACCAGAATGCTCGCCTAACAAGCGACAGCAGACAAATTCTTAGCCTCACAACGTCCCTGCCAAGGACTTCGCCGGTGCGTCCCTGGCTGTGAAGTCCCGACATAAAGTAAACGGTCTCTTCCGCCGCCTCCAACATACGTGCCCAACTGGACTGATGCTTATACTTGGCTCTATAAACACAAAGCTGACAGTCGCCATGATAGTTCGCATCCTCATCCACTCTGTCGCAGTCTGAGGCACCACACTTCTTGCACTCGTAGTCGTCATCGTAGTACCCGTACCCAAAGCAACCATCGAGGTAATCTTTCGTCTCAAAGAGTGGTAGGCCAAACGTCTCATGGCTGTTGACCTGATAAAACTCGTTTTGATCAAGATATAGCTCATCTGGGACGGTGAGCGTGTCTGGACGGTTTGGATTCCAGATGGAGAAAACCAGAATGTGAGCGGCGTTTCGGGCTTTGTAGTGCCATACGCGATGGTTTTCCGGTCTCCAATGGCTATCCTGTGGTGTTGGACGGAAACGAATGTTCAGCATGGCGAGAACCCCAAGAAAGAAAGGGTCTTTCTCCTTGTGTTGAAACGTGTTTGCCAGCACGAACTCTTCGACGGACCAATTAAAGCCCGAAAGTGCCTTGATGTAGAACTCCGAATCGACCGCGGGGTCGTTTTCAGGCATGGGGGGGTTCCAATCCTGGTACCCCACGTATCTTTCTATAAGCTCCTGTGCTTTCTTTTCGTATTTTGCTTGCCAATCTTGGCTCGGCCGAGGTGCAAACAGAAGAGGATAGTTGTTGAGAAGCCTGAAGTTGACAGCATCGGCATGACGAAAGGCGAGAAAGTCAGGCCAGTTGGTCCAGTTGTCGATATGAGAGAATATTTCGAGACGTAACTCGTAAGGAAGATCCGAAAGACCCATAGCGAAGATAACAATGCTCGCCTAGTCAGACCAGTTAGAAACATTCTCGAATTAGCCCAAAACCTCATGCGGATGGTCCTTACCTAGCTCGATGAACGATTCGGTTGTGAGAGGGTGAAATTGGAGAGTTGAGAGGGTTGTAGCGGAACGGCGGATGTGACAGTGACGGTGCTTGTCTATCTATACCAGTCAGACCGAGCCCAAAATGGAATCCCATGGATAGAGGCCACTTACCAAGGCCGATGAGCGGTTCGGTGGTGATCAGATGTTTGTAGCGAAAAGCGAGGCCGAAATGGAGGTTGTTGGGATCAATACTTGTCGTCAAAGTCGTAATGGAAGTTCAAAAAGTAAAGTTGCGTAATAGCGATGTCGAAGATCTATCGTTTTGGCGATAACGTGGGGTTCTGGTGATGGTGATGTTTGGGAGTGGAGATGAAGAGAAGGGAGCGATGGTGAGAATTGTTGCTCGCCGGATGTTACACAAAAGCCTGGCCGAAGAGGGTCTGTGCGTGGCCTGCCAAAAGCAAGACTCTACTTGACTGCCACTTTCGAAAATAGCCCAGTTGCATGATCCTGTACCATCCACCAAATTAATTCCTCTTTACTTGGGAAAGCGCAGTATCGCGACGCATAGGCTCGTCTTCAGGTTATCGGTGTCCTGGTGGTGTTGCCGTCTTCCATCAGAGGCGATTCTCGGGATTCCGGTTGGTGAAGCGAGGTCTTATGGTCTCGGTCTCTCTCTCTCTCTTTGTATATAAGCTCCGCCCATATCCCAGTACATAATTGAACAAGCATTACTCTAGTCAACAGCACTGAGATACAAAATAAAACAGAGTAAAGAATCAAGTTTGGCTCCCTCTCATTTCAGAGCTTTTAATCTGTTACATTGATGGGTTGAAAACTCTCAGAGTCTGTCATAATTCTCACATAACATTTGGGTGTAAATCTGAATGCTTTTAGAATGAAAATGGAGTCTCCTTGGAATAAGAATTGAGTGTCTTTGGATTAAATGGCCAAGAGCTACACGCCGTTTGGCGCTTATAATCGATTCATAGCGCTTATAATCTCCCCCCCTTGCCCGCCCCAGGTTAACGCTTCAGGTAGCGTTACCACTACCTGGAGCTTGCTGTTATAAGCCAACAGATTCGTGCCCGCAAACCCGCCCGCAACGCCCACAAACATGCCCTCAAACCCACCCGCCAAACTATGGTAATAAAAGAGAAAGAAAGCTGGTAACTTACATTTAATAAATATATCATTGTTCAAGTCTAGTAAATCCAGTAAATCCAGTGAGTCCAGTGAGTCCAGTGAGTCCAGCGAGTCCAGCGAGTCCAGCAAGTCCAGTGAGTCCAGTGAGTCCAGTGAGTTCAAGCCAGATAGAAAGATGCCTGCTAGAGTTACCAAGTTAGCTACAATACAAGAAGGGTAGAACTCACAGTGCTAATATAGTATGATGGTAGAAAACTTGCGATGTTGACCTGTAATTTGTTGCTTAAAGTTTGGCGAGTCACAGCGTTAAGTGGCCACAAGATGGTTGATGAAAATTCTAAGTCAAAATCTCTAGAAGACTTCGCCCTTAAGCCCTGTTGCGCGGCTACCAAACCCCAAAAGATTTGGATTAAAGAAACAGTTAAAGAAGAAAGAGATTAATCAATCTGGATATCCAAAAACTGATTCAGAGTTTTTATTCTATTACTCACCTGCATAACAAAAACAGAGTAAGGAATCTAAAATCTTTTAGTATCTTTTCAGATTCTATAATCCTTTCCTTTCTCATGTAGAGTCTGTTTGATTATTTACTCTTGTGTGCATCCTGGTTTCGGAGTTTTTTAATCGTTTTACACATAAACTTTGTATTACAGTTAACAGTCGGATCGGTATCCAACATTGGTTCCTGAATATCACGTCGAGCGATGGAGCAGGCCTTAAGCGCGCGCGCCTTCATATGAATGATATCCGACATGATATGTAGAGACGGCGGAGAAGAGCGCATGTATTGGAGCAGATGAAACGAGAAGAGAAAGGGAAGGGCTGGGCTAAGAAGGATTACGAGATTGCTGTGCTTTACAGGCGCAGAACTCATTACCGCTGTAAAGTTTATCTATTGGACTGAATTCATACACGACGGACGTGGATTTACTATTTCCCCCTTAATAGAATCTATAAACCTGTAGCAAACCACGAGCTAATGTTTGAGCAAACGCAGCACGGTATAAACTTGGACCTCTCAACAACTGGCAACTTCGAAGCAAAAAAAAGACAAGAACATACATAACACAGCAACACATGCACGACTGTCTGATATATCCTTCTAACCTGCTAACAAAACAAAAAGGACACTTCCACCAGCAACGCCGTCCTCACTTCACACTTTAGCCAACTCCTCGTTGTCTGGAACTGGATACCAGCCCACCCTTTCCCATATTATAGCGTGCTGACTCGCCTGCTCTCGAGTTGGATGTGGTAACTCATGGTAGTCAAAGACTGCCTTATATAAGAGCATAAGCTCTACCTTGCTGATTGGGCCTGGATCTCTTCCTAGCTGATACGGGACATGAGGAAGTGGGAGAATTGGACGTTCCGGGAGCTGGTTCGGTAAGGTAACGGCTTCGGAATTCTCAGAGACTGACGAGTTGTTGTCGATGCGAGTCCAGCCAGTGCGGAAGTTCCAGTCATCAGTGAACTTTCCATAGTTCGCTATACCGAAGGGATTAGCTGCAGCAGGAGGTGCTGTGGCCAAGTCTGATCCATGTTGGAGACTTGCCGGATATCGCGGATTAACCGTCTGGTGTGAGAGGTTGGAATAACTAGTATGACTCGGAAACGAGTCTTTGGAGGAGACAGCCGGAGGTGGTGTAGCAATAGCATTGATAATGCCCAGTGCATGGTGAACAGAGTATCCAGTCAAAGCTGCTGGCGATGATGGCATATAGCTGATGTGCTCCTGGAGCGGATCTCGGTCAAAGGTGAACTGTTGGATAGATTCCGATCCGGATGGAATCACTGCCTCGCGGCGGCGTTTGCTTGTGACGGCAACTTCTTCATCCAGTTCCGTCGGTCGGTTCCGCTTGAGGCCGCGCCCTTTCTCTGAGTCAACTGTCCGTGACTGAATATCCGCCTCAACCTCCTTCCAACACTTCTTCCTTGCCATTT
The DNA here is from genome assembly GCA_003788565.2 of Ascobolus immersus RN42. Taxonomy (NCBI): domain Eukaryota; kingdom Fungi; phylum Ascomycota; class Pezizomycetes; order Pezizales; family Ascobolaceae; genus Ascobolus; species Ascobolus immersus. Next base: position 48,134 of record ML119794.1, read on the forward strand.
CCCAGTTCTCCTGCCACTTGGCTTTCGGTGCTGCAGCAAAGCCAATCTTCATGGCCCGATAAAGCTTAGCCCCATGAGAGCTGTCCAGGAATAATCCTTGCTTCCAAAAGCGATTGAGCGCCAGGCATGACCGAATTGTGAGGCCGCACTCCATGAGTGCTCGATGCCGAAGCCCGCCAACCTCCAGGGGGTTGCTCGGGCCGTTGTGGATCAAATCATGGATCTCTCGATCCATCATCTGAAACTGTGGGAGTAGAGCCCGATGCCAGGCCGAAACCTCGGCATCTGTTGCGGTCTCCCAGGCGGCGAACCCATGCGGATGCATCTGGCTCTTCATGACCTTGGCGGATATCTGCTCCATAAAGAGGACTTCTTTACTGTCGAACTTGACTTGCAGAAATTTGACGAGATCCTTTCCCGGTAGGATGTCCGGACTACACCCCGCAATCTCAGTCGAACAAACGTCCTTTAGAGTTACTTTAAACTGCATGGCGGCGTCGTCCTTACTCTCACCACGCTTCCGTTTCTCTCGACTTTCGGAATCTTTTATCCATCGAGCCAAAGAAATGATAGAGCCGTATCGAGATACAATATAGGCTTCAACCTCACTGGGCAAATACCTGCCCACTCTTGGGAAAAAAAGAACTTCCGCATCCAACTTCTGCACCATGCTGAGATGGGTCTCGTAACAATAGTTGGTGGGATAGAAAAATGTGCTCAGATCTCTGGTGTTGCGAGGCTTGCCATACTTTTCGCTTCGTGGGGCCATGATATTAATGGAATTCTCAAAAGAGGACGATAGGTGGTAGTGGTAGGCGGTGAAGTCTGAGATTGTAATGCGAGTTTATTCTTGGGAGAGGTCGAGGCAGCAGATCCATATATACCCTCCGGAGCGCATCTGCGGTAACCCAGAGGCCAGATGCCAGTGGAACACCATTATTTGCTTCTGGCTCGGAGCCATATCCATTGATGCCTGTGAGGCTCATGGCGGACCCTCCAGTCCCTCTCACGATTGGCGAGAACAAAAATTCTCTTCATCGTGATGGGAGGCCTACCGTCTCCTAAGGAATTCGAACCTTGGGGGAGTAGAGATTTCGAGAAGGACGAGGAGACGTTATCCGTCCTGGGCGACCAATGGCCTGCACGCATTGACCCTACTGGCAGTTTGCAGGCTTGAAGCCCGTCGATACCTCCGAGCACCACTCTCTAGGCCCTTTCAAAGCTTGCAAAGTACTAAGAATGCATCGATAGCCCCAATCGACGAGCTCTACGCGCGCTACCCGCACCAATGAGTGACTGCTCGTTTTGAGATTCGTTTTCCCTCTCACAAAGGTTGAAAACACCCCCCATCAAACCTCTCACGTTTTCCGTCCCAAAGAAACTCTCGGAAGGAGGTATCCATCAGACTCCCAACAAACGAGCTTTCTACAGTACCTGCGCAACAACGCCCTCCTAGTAGATAGCAACACAGTTATCTACATTACGCCTCGAGACATCTTGCATCCCACCAAACCCCACCTCTGGAAACTTCGTGAGCTCATACTGGCGACTACAGTCCTTACCCTCACCACCACAGTATCCTCACCACGCCATTCACCCCGAGAACTTCATCGACTCAACCATGACAAAGTATCACAACTTGTACTGGTTGCAACTTGCAAACTCCCTCAACAACGACGGTTTTCCTTCATAGCATACAGTGACCAGCCCACCAATCCTTCGGACTTCCGCATTTGGCGAAAGCATGTCGTCACACTACTAGTACTTAGGCCAGGGCCTCTCGTCGTTTCCGAGGAGAAGTTTTGACACCTGTCAAACTTTAAACTAGCTTCCTACCACCTGAGATGTGTCCACGAGAGTACGGCTATTCCGCGGACAAAGCATCACGAGTGAGCTGGTTTGGATCTCAAACGAGCGAGTGTCAACGGTTAGACCGCTTGGAACGCATGCGCTCTCGAGGTTGTTTGGGCTGGGCAAACATCACATCACGGAACCTCACTACAACGATGAAGGGACAATTTCAGGTACAATTCTTTCCACTCCTTCCCTCCATATCATCTTATGCTGACCCACGAACCCAGTCCACCCACCCGACCTCCCACCACCAAACACACCCATCACCGACGAATCCCAACTCTCCAACCTTCACCTCCCACCAACACCTCTACACTCCCTCCCCATCTCCCCCGAATGACACCACGGATGTCTCCCCGCCGCACAAAACGTCCACACTGACCCAGGCGGCGGCGTCTGCACCTGCTGCCAGCAGTAATACCCTTGGTTGATTGCAATGGCGCCGCCACAGACTTCGCAGGTCCTGGCTGGGTGGATTGGGTCGGGAGGGGCGTAGCCGAAGCTGAAGGGGTGGGGGTAGCTGTGGGGGTAGCTTGATGACATTGCTGCGGACCTGCGGTCGAGTTGAGGATGTGATGTGTTGGTGTGGTTGAGGAGGTGCTGTAAGTTGGCGGAAGGGGAGGGATGAATGCGGGGCTTTTATGCTGATTTTGGTGGATATAGCAGGTGAAGAGATTGGTGGGCGTTGGGGGGAAATCGTCACGCTGGAGAGTTGTTGGGTGGAGAAGGTGAAAAGTGGTGTCTTCAACGGATTGTGTGCTGACTGGTTTAGAAGGGTTTCCAGCGCAATCCTGCAGAGTTGTTGGGTGGAGAAGGTAAGAATCAGTCTCTCAACGGATTCCGCGCTGACTGGTTCAGAAGGTTTTCCAGCGCAGGGTTTGAATATCTCGAATGATTGCTTCGACAATCGAGATGATTCCATCTTCGACAGTACCATCGTACATTCTCGATTCCCCGATTTCCCGATTTAACGGCTTCCAATCTGCTAGAACGCTCCACCCGATATCGACCAACTCCATGGGCGCGGGCGTAGCAGAGCTGGTTCCTTCGAGTAACGTCCGCACCCCTACCTGATCTTGAAACTTCACCGCACTTGCTTTGATTTCAGCAATGGTTTCGTTAAGCGGCGTCACCGTTTGTTTTTCTCAGATGGCCTGCTTTGAGACAGTCTGTTTGCGGTCTTGTTCATACTGGGACGGAGGACGGTGGCTTGAAAGGGAAACTCTTTCTTTGTGGTTTAGGACAGCCGATGCAGCTACACCCCGAGCGGCTTTGGGAGAGACTGGAATGCGGGCAAATTTTCCCTGTTTTTTTGTTTCCACTTGAAAGCTCTGGAATGTTCACCCGTTTGCGGTTCTTTGCACGTCAACAAAGGGCTTCATTCCGTTGGAGGTTGCGTGATACTGCAAGTCATGGGAAGAGTAGCTGCTGCCTGTTTGCCTTCAGGTCATGAACAAAACATGTGCTCTATTCGGTTTATTTTGACATGAGCTTGAGGACACGTAACTGCAAGCGATTGGGCTTATTGGCTAACTTTGTTTAGGGTTCGACGGTTACCTGAGTATTTACGGACAACCTCAGATTGGCAGCGAAATCGTCGTCAATCACAGTTTGGCTCATCGATCATCCAGAAGAGACGGCAAACCTAGTATTGGGCTCGGCGAAGAACAAGGTTGCTTGATCGTGGATGCTTACCGAGGAGATTTTCCGTGTCACGCAGCTTCAACGTTTGTTGGATGAGAGGTCGAACGGCACCATCAGAAGCAGGTATTCCAGATCTCAGCTGCTTTGCTTTTTGTAGGAATACATTTGCTAGCTGCGTTTGGAGTTGCTAGGCAAGGGTTTCATGTTGTTATTATCAACGACGGAAGAGACTAGTACTGTGGCGGTTTACTACTTAGTTTGTAGCTTATCTACTTATCTAATGAAGCCAGCCAAATCCTCTTCTCTCGTGTATTGATCATGTTGAACTATCAAAATACCAAATATATTTCAGCCCTCCCTAACTCCCAATTCTCGAGCGATCGCCACGCTACCTAACCTACAGCTTCACTCTCCCACCTCACCAGCGTCCCGTCTAACCCCCCCACCTTCTCCTCCCCAACATCCATCTTCTCCCCCACCTCATCCCCCCCACCATCCCTAACCCCATCCCTCCCCCACTCCCACCCCCCACACTCACTCCCCCTCTCCCCCCACGCCCTAGCCCCCTTCTGACAATTCAAATGCCTACCCTTCCCACAACTCCTCCAAAGCCACCCAGGGCCTCCGCGGTATATCCACGCACAATACACCCCCTCCTTCCTCTCGTTAATCGGCAGGTTACAGATCGCGCAGCTCGCAGCACGGTTCAGCACGTCTGATGGCAGGGGAGAGGCGTCGAAGGTGTGCGGTTTGGGGTGGGGGGTGAGGTGGATGCGGGGTGGACCTTCGGGGGGGAGGGATGGGCGGGGGCGCGGTTTTCGGGGGGTTGGCATGGTTTTGGTGTTGTTGTTGTTGCTGTTGATTTTGTCGTCGTCGTCGTTGTCTTCGAAGGAGGAGGAGGTGGTGAAGGCGAGAGGGATGACTTGGGCGCGAGTGGATTCTTGGTGTTCAATGTATAGCCAAGGTCGGAGAGGTCGTATGCGTGGAGGGGCATATTTGAGGGTTGGGTCCGTTTGCGGTGGTGAGTTGGCTGACAACAAGGTGCCTGATTGTGTTGGTGGTCGACGAAAGCGGTGGGGTGGGGCAGGATTCCAGTGGTATTGAGGTTTGATGGTTTCGGCGGAAATGGGGAATGGTGCAACAGTACAGTATCTCCGTGACGGATGCTATCCTGGCGAGAATGCCAGTGGGGGCCTGAGGAGTTCATAAACAGTGAGCGGGTACAGAGGTGGAGGTGACCTGCTCTGATTTGTCCGAACGAACTGCTGCCTCACATACCCATTTCACACGATTTCGCTACGTCCGACCTTCGACCAACTACAGTATCATCAACTTCACAAGCGTCCAAATCACCTAAACTCGCAAGTACACAATGGCCAGGACGAATAAGCACCGCGCCGCCTCACCCAGTACCTCCGGCAAGAAGGCATCTCGCAAGCCAAAAGCTACTACCGCCCGCAGTTCCACCCCACCTGCTAATGGTGTGAGGAAAAGTACAAGGACGCGGAAACCTACCACCAAAGTGGCTCTCCCTGCACCGCATACAGCACGTCCCCGAGCACGAGTTGCGGCCACGAAGCTGCCAGTCACCTCCAAAGAAGACACCTCCCAGCCGCCTCCCGCCTCAATACCAACACCACAAACCAAATCAGCACAGACAGACGTGCTAACCGAGCCAGAGTTCCAAAGATCCGGGATCAAATGGCGTATTGGCGGTACACAAATATTCTCCTTCTATATAACGCCAGCAGTACCTTCGGTGCTGACCGAAGTTCCTAGCAACAAGGCTGCAATTAGTGACTTTGCTGTCTCTGCTGAGAGAGACCAGCCGTGGCCAATTGGGCTGATTCATTTGCCAGTGCAGGATGCTCCTTCGGGAGTGCCAGAAGCATTTTATGCGAAGCTTCAACGTGAGAGACAGTCTCAACTTAGGGTGGAAGCGGAACTGGCCGTTGAACGGGCCGGGGCGTATGTATTGTTGGCAGCGGCGGAGGCAATTGCTGCTGCTGAGGCTTTGCTGGCTGTGAGAAACTGATTCACGAGGTGAGGGTAGGATTCGGGAGTTAGTCTCTGTTCTTTTTTGGGAACCGTAGTTGTAGATACTTACTTTTGATAGATTTGAGATTGTATTGCTTTGAGGTTTCTTGTTTCTAGATCTAGTCTGCGACATATGTTGAGAATATGCCGTCACTTGGGTCCTCGCTAGGACATGCCAATGCCCTCAACTGGGTTGAGTTGGAATGAGGTGGAATAAGGCCAGGTAGATTACTGCCTCAAGCATATGTGGCATTAAGGATTCAGTATAAGTACTGGACCTGTTCTCGATGTTAGATACATATCACAATGGAATACACTACTTCCTCACTGTATTCCAGTGACCACCTCACTATTATCTTGGGGCTACCCCACTACAGGCATACCCCCTACTCCTGGATGTTCTAACAGCCATATAAAATCAACAGATTAAGAGTCACAGGACTTTAAACCCCCTGTGTCGCAGCGCCGAGACCACCGAGGATGCCGAGAACGCCGCATGGTCAAGCCGCACCCGAACGAGCCGCACCAAGGACGCCGCACAAGCCGCACAAGCTGCACAAGCCGCACTCGGACAAGCCGCACTCATAAGCCGCAATGCCGAGCCGAGCCGAGGTGACGCAGTACAAGCCGCATCACTGCGCCGAGGCCATCGCCGTACCCGAGGCACCAGCTGCACCAAAGGCACAAGACTTATTTGGGATCAAGCCGCACAAGCCGCATATGGTGCATGGGTAAGCTGGATTTTGCTGACAAGGTAGAGAAAGTCGCGGTTATTGTTGCCGAGGCCGTCATACTCTCAGTCAAGTCCAGTACCCAACCCCGCAAACGGACATCCGAGCACAAGCTGCACCTGAGCACAAGCTGCACCCGAACGAGCCGAACGATCAGAACGAGCTGAATAAGCTGAACGAGCCGTACAATCTGAACGAGCTGTACAAGTCGAACAAGCTGTACTAGGCAAAGCTGCAATACCAGCAGTACTGGTAAGGTCTACATGGGCTACTCGAACAGGACAAGCTGTACGAGGGCTATTGCCGTTTACCGTTAGCCGTCATTTGTTGCCATCAGCCGTCAGTTGTTGCCATCAGCCGTCAGATATTGCCGTCAGCCATTGCCGTCATTAAGATCATTTGAGACAACGCCACTGAAGCTGCCGTATAAACTGGACCCCTTGAGGCGGCTGGACCAAGTCCATGCTGTACCTTAAGCTGCAATATAAGCAGCAGTGTAAGCCCACTGTTAAGTTGCACTAATAAATTTGTGCACAGAAAAGTCACAATTTGGGGAAAAAGCTATCATAAGCAATTAATTACCCCCTTGGGAAATAATTCGTGGAATTAAAATGTAACCGTTGGGGAAACACATGTATATTAATCTGACTTCTTTTGAAGTTGAAAATACAAATTTGAGAATAAGCCGGAAGGTATTTGCAGACCAGATCACCGGTTATTATGAGGATATTATATTAGTAAAGCCTGGGACGAGTATCCTTACTCTAGCCGCTTATCTGACATATGTCTGGACATGCCGAGAGGACGGATGTACACTGCAAATATCTTTTGGTCTCAAGGTTATGCCAAATTGGTAAAACCAAAAGCCTAATGGGCGTTAAACAAGAGAGCCTAAAGGGCGTTAAACAAAAAAGAGCCTAAAGGGCGTTAAACAAAAAAGAGCCTAAAGGGCGTTAAACAAAATGAGCCCACAGGGCGTTAAACAAAATGAGCCTACAGGGCGTTAAACAAAATGAGCCTATAGGGCGTTAAATAAAATGAGCCTACAGGGCGTTAAACAAAATGAGCCTACAGGGCGTTAAACAATATTTGACTTTCTTTACTAGGATCAAGCGTCAAAACACATGAAGGCATTACTCTTTTCCCCTCGCTAAAGTCAAAACGACCAACTCCTTTCTTTTACGCTTTAGGTTGAAATCCCTATTGTGGTTTTTTAGGAGATGGGTCATAGAGGTGGTTTTTCCAGAGTATATGCGTGTTAATGATTATTTTCTTTTTAAACGTTACGGGCTGTTACTAAGGGAACAGGCTGTTTCCATACCTATGGTTTTTATTATGTTATTTCGGGATTCGGCATTGGCCTGGAGGACCAGCTAGGCAAGGAGGGGTGTTGAGAATATGCCGTCACTTGGGTCCTCGCTAGGACATGCCAATGCCCTCAACTGGGTTGAGTTGGAATGAGGTGGAATAAGGTCAGGTAGATTACTGCCTCAAGCATATGTGGCATTAAGGATTCAGTATAAGTACTGGACCTGTTCTCTATGTTAGATACATATCACAATGGATTACACTACTTCCTCACTGTATTCCAGTGACCACCTCACTATTATCTTGGGGCTACCCCACTACAGGCATACCCCCTACTCCTGGATGTTCTAACAGCCATATAAAATCAACAACATACATGCCTAGAAGAAGCCACTCCTCCGCTTCCCCTCGTCGTAACCTTTACATGGAAGCCCTTCTCCACACAACTCCTCGCAATGTTCATGACGGGCTGCATTACAACGTCCGATACCTGCACTCGTTTCAAAGTTGAAGCGGCAAAAGATCACATCTTCATATCCTGCCAGTGGATCATGGCATATGGCGCATGTGCGAGGTTCATTCTTCGGCTGGATTGGAATCCGGGAGGCCTCTTTGTCTTTGTCTTGCTTTCTGTTTGTGGGTTGGAATGAGTGGGGAGGTGGTAGAATTTTCGTGCTGCCGGTGCATTTGCTTTGTTTGCTTTGGGCTGGCATGGTTGGTGATGTTGTCTTTGTTGTGGTTGTAGTTGCAGGCCGGAGGTTCGATTCAGGAATTGTTTGTTACTTCGGTCGGATGGATTGCTTTGGAATGTCACAATCTGTTTGCGGATGTGGAGAGATTCCGGGTCTGAGGAACGGCATCGGTGGTAGATGCAGTGCTGGCAGTTGTCCGTCCAGGACGCCGTCCTGCTCCCACAGTGACAGCATATGGCGTCCGTCCAAGCCTAGATAGATGACACCAACTTGGCGTCCCGTCCAGATGTTAGGACGCCTGGACGCCTGGACGCCCGTCCTCCTCCTAACCTGTAATAGTTAGAAGGCAGATTGATAAGTGGTTTATCTATGAGTCATTCTGTAGCTCCACTCAAGGCCGGGCGTTCCCGGATCTGCCTTTACCAATTCCGCTTCACATCAGTTCTGCTGATCTCTCATCGCCATCGCACTTCTACGCTATTCAGTATCATCACATTTCAGCATGTCGGCCGATTCCTCCAACACAGCAAGCAAAGAGACATCCCTCGGTGCACTGCTAGGTGGCCAAATACGAAAACGCAAAGGATGGATCTGGAAACCGGAAATTGGGAAGGAAGTAAGACGTCCTGATGGGTCTTTACGCTGGCAGTGCAACCTTTGTGCCCCTACTCGAAAGGGAGGCCCGCAAAGCTACGCAGACTCGAACAGCAAAAACGCCCTTAATCACCTCGAAGAAGAGCACCATTACGATCGAAATGGATCCCTGATTCCTCCAGAACGACGTCCAAATGCTACACAAACCCACCTTCGTCAATTCCTTGTTACATCCAGCAAATCGAAAGTCAGATTCAACTGGAGGATTGTAAAAGCAAAGCTTTTGTACTGGATCATCTCACGAAACATACCTTTTCATGTTGTAGAGCATAAGGTATGTTGCTTTCGCTTCACACAATAGCAAAACTAACAAAGTACTAGGAGTTTCGTTCGCTTTTGCAATACATTGCAGACACCAAACCAACACGTTTTCAGCTTCTCCACTCGCTACCACGAAGTCACAACACTGTTCGATCTTGGATCCTTCATACCTATCACCAAATGAAGGACAGAATCAAGGCTTCGATTGCAGAGCTTCCCTTTTTAAAGGTGCACCTCTCATTCGACTTATGGACCTCGCCAAACCGAAGAGCTTTTCTTGCCATTGTTGCTCATTGGATTTCAAATTCTGGTGACCAGAAGGCCTGTTTACTTTCGTTTAAACGCTTTCGTGGGCAACATACTGGTGCTGCTCAAGCCGAAATCGTTTGGGACACCATGGAGGACTTTGGATTTACCACCCGCTTGGGGAGCTGTGTTCTCGACAATGCCAGCAACAATGATACAGCAATCCGAGAGCTACAGACACGATTTGAAGGCCTCGGAATCACCTATCTTGCTAACGAGCAAAGATTTCGCTGTATTGGACACACCATCAACTTATCAGTTCAAGCCTTCCTATGGGGATCTCACGCCGACGCTTTTGAGCAGGAAGTTGAAGAGGGAGCCATCAGACGCCGTCAGAACCAAGTAACACTCGCAGAGCAGCAAGCCGAGCTGGAGAAGTGGAGGCAGAGAGGACCTCTTGGGAAATTGCATAACATTCTTGTGCATATTCGCCGAAGCCCCCAACGGCTGGAGAATTTCCAGAAGGAGCTTGCATTACATCCAGCTTCCAAAGCAGGTGGCAAGGCGACAGTTCCAAAGGTTGGCTGCACAACTCGCTGGTCTAGTGACTTTGACTCTCTTGATCTTGCTTTAACCATGCGAGATGCTATTGAGGCTTATGTCAACTCTCAGATTCGAATTCAAAGACATACACAACCAGCTCGCAGCAACAACAGATCACGACAGCAAAGAGAACCAGAACCGCTTCAGATGATGACTTGGAAGATCTTTCGAAAGATGATCTTTCTCCAGATGACTGGTCAACATTGGAGATTATTCGGGACATCCTAATGCCCATGAAGGATTGGACAGTTCGTTTGCAAAGTCGGCATGCCCGGAATGGATTAATCAGTGATGTTCTACCGGCAATGGATGATCTGTTATCACATTATGAGCGGGTAAGACCTCTACTTTACGATTCCCATGGTTTATATGCTAACTATGTTTAGATGAGTAGCAAGTACGCATCGAATAAACCTATCTTCACCATGTTGAAGACTGGTTGGGAGAAACTCGAGCAGTATTACAGTTTGACTGATAATACCCCTACTCTATCTGCATCGATTGCATTACACCCAGAAATGAAGGAGGCTTACTTCAGACATGAATGGGAACAACGGCCGGAATGGATAGAATGGGAGAGGAAGGAAGTACGGCGTCTTTGGATGGAGAGTTACAAGAAAATGGGCTCTGATAGTACACCATCATCAACTCAGCAGTCAACACCAGACCCGGCCGCCAATACCCTCGACAATTGCATTTCTTCAACTCCAAAGACCTCTGACTGGAGAGAGCGCAAACGGCAACGCAAACTTCAAGCTATTGGGATTTCAGACACTGAGAAGGATGCTTTCGAACGTTTTCAGAGAGAAGAGCCTGAGGATTTCGAAGAAGGCAAGTTTGATGTTATAAAGTACTGGGTGGACCGATTATATCGATCTAATGGAGGGCATCAACTGGCAGTTATGGCATTAGATGTTTGCAGTTGCCCGGCAATGTCAGCCGAACCAGAGCGGGTGTTTAGTAGCTCTGGGTTACTGCTTAGCCATCGCCGTTGTTCTTTAGAGGTTGATGTTGTTGAAGCTTTAGAGTGCTTGAAGTCATGGTTTCGAGAGGGCTTTGTCTTAGGTGTTGATGGATACCAGGTTGACTTGGAGGAGTTTGACAGCGCTCTTGAGGCCCTTGAAGCGAGCATTACAAGCTCTGCGGTTGATGGGTTCACAGATGAAAGCATGGAGCTTCCAGACGAAGGTAGACATTAGTTTTAGTAGCTTAATCAACATCTACTACTTGTACTTGTACTTATGCTCTTGGTCCTTCTCTTCTGTCCTTCGGTCTTGATAGTCCGTCCTTTCAAGTCCAAAGAAAGGACGCCACTCCGTCGTCCCGTCCCGGTACCAGACAAATGACGAACGGACGGACGACTGCCAGCACTGGGTAGATGCAGACGGAATTTAAGGTGAGCTGGGACGGTGGAATGGGTCATGATACCGTTTCATGCATGTGGTCCTGCAAGTTGGAGACGGAATGGAGTTTGGGAGATATACTAGTTACAGAGCCACGTCCGGATACGAGCATTCATATAAAACATACGAAGTTACTTCAAAGGCAAATTTTTTATGATCTTAGCTAGTATGGGCTGTACGGATCTGAGGTTATCTTTCTATATATCCAAATCCACTTACGAAGCTCAACACCAGGGAGGGGAAGTATTAATCTGTCAGTTTCTCCTTCCATGCAGTCCTACGCGCGTATGCACGAGTGGCTGCAGTTTGCAGCTTTTTTGGAGAGTAGACTGGCATATTCGGTAGTTTTGCCGATAGTAAGCCTAGCATGCATGCTGGGAGATGGCACAAGTCGGACTTTATCGGAGGTGCATATGTATGCTACATTTGACGGGGTGCTGCACCCGACTCCTTTACTTCCAAACCAATTGTGCTTCCAAGAGTCCAAGACGTAGGTGCCTGTAAAGCGACTGTGCTTCCAGCTTTGATACTTCTTACTCTGGTGCTTCATTCGATTCTGACATATATATTGGTGCTTCCAAAAAGTGATGGGACTTCTGTCAGTGACTCTTACCTACTTAGGTATGTATGCTTCCGGCCAAAACAATGTTGCTTTCAAGAGGAAGCGTTCCAGATGATGGAATTGAATACAGGTCGTCTGCAAACTTCAGGAGCTAGGAGACACAACCCCCGTCCGTATGCCTTCCCGTGTAGGACCCGCACCAAATTGGGACACTCTTCAGTGACCACCACTTGTACTTCTATGTAGTATGTACTTACTACTTCGCTATATTTGTAACTACAACTACTTGATCCGCAAGCGTCATGTTACATCAATGATTCTGGATTCCTTGGTAAACTTTCTCAGGGCCTTGGACAAACGCCCTGGCTTCGCCATGCATACCTGTACAACTGTACATCCATGCAACTCAATTCAAAGAAGAGCTCGAGCTCGCCCGTCTACTTTATCGCACTTGGCTCCCGGTAGACCGTCGTACGTACAAACGATTTCTATGCTGAGGCTGTACCAAAGGAAGTGGCTCATGGAATATTCTGGTGCGAGACGGCACGCCAAGCTTAATTAGTTTAGGCAGAAGGTCTTACGCGTCCATGGGTGCACTATCGATATTCAATCTAGGTATACCCAGGTACGAAGTATCAGATACAACAAAAACGCATGTATTTCAGGTTCTACTGTTTGGGCGCATGAAGACACGCTTGATTCATCACATTCCGGCGTTCGTATGTACCCGTACGAAGATATGCACACAGGTCCGGGCCAACGTTTGGTGGTTCAATTGCAACGCCCATGGCTCGCCAAATTTTGCCAGCCATGCATGCATATGACCCATATGCATGCAAACATTTTCGTAGAAAGAAGTACGTTAGCGAGTAAGTACCCAACTTACTTACTCAGCAAGTCAAAACCACATACATGCTCGCTGGTCTACCTTTCCTTGTCCAATTCACAGGAATGCACTCGGAATGAAGATCGAAATTCAATAATATACTCGTTGACTGCACTAGCTCATATATAGGCCACGTTGCCTTTGAAACATCCGATCAGATGCGCTTTTATCGTCCTTGTGAAGTATCTTAGTGTTTCAGGTGAAGATGTCGGATATATTTACGCTCTTAAACGCTCTCTTTTGAAATTTACATTCGTGACTCTTGATATAAATTACTTAAGTACTTCTTAAGTATCTGTACATTATGAGTAGCGGATAGGGCCCCTGCGCTATACAGTCAAGCGCATCCTCGAAAAAGGCAGTTCAGCGCCATTATAGCACCGTTAATTCTTACTTAAAGCAAAGCGTAATAACGAAAATCGAACGCAGAAGACTGGCCGTTATTAACAATCTTTGAAAAGTTCGAATCAGGAGTTGATCTGCCTAAAATTGCATATGCTGATGGCATGCTCCGAAATGTATTGTAAACGTGACCTGCTTAGTAATGCCGATCTCCCACATGAACATCCTCCGCTAGCGCTAGCTCATGGATCATCCTTCCTCGACAACAGCAGCAACTTCACCTTTTTGCTGCCACAATCGTCTTCATCACATCAACACATTTTCCATCTCTTTTCCATGAGCCTTCACTTCTTGGACATCTAATACAAGTGTTACGGAGTCGCTAGATTTATCTACAATAACAACCCCACCACAGCTCACCGTTACGATCGAACCGACTGTTTGCTCGACTAAGCACACTCCTATTCATCCTGGTTTCCGACCGAACAAATCACCTTATTTCGTAAGGAACTTTCATGTGCTGATCTTGTTCATGGCTGACTCTCCAAGGCAAAGTAGCGCCCGCTTCCGGTACCTTTTGTCGACCGCTTTGGAAGACTACTTTGTGTCCTTCAACTCCTTTCTGAACTCTTTTCCATCTGAATTGGTACGGGATATTCCTTTGATGGATGTTTTCGGCATTACTAACGAGTTGCAACAGATTCACAGCGCCATTTGCTTTCGCCTTTCCTTCTCCCGTCGACATGCCGTTTCAGGACCTCCCTCATGAACTACGACTTGCAATCTTTGAACAGATCGACAATTGGTCGAACTGGCCTGACTTCCTCGCTTTTCGCCATACCGACCGTACGAACTTCATGCTACTCAACAACAATTTGACTGTTCTTGCGCCGATGCCATCACACGAATGGAAGTCAAAGTATGGAAAGATGTTCGTAGACGATCATTGGCGCAGATCAGAAATGTGGCGGCGTGAAGGCCCGAACCTGGGACGTTCTTTTCCACCCGTCAACGATAAGCTCAAGATCAAAGGACTGGAGGGTCTCAATTCCGATGTCAGCGATGATCCTGAGCAAACTTACTTTGTGGAGGACTATGTTATCGCATACGAGCTGGATGCAATTGAAGGGAATGGCCCATTTTTAAGCGACTTTCTCACTTTACTTAACATTCGACTTACACCGACACCAGCAGATACAGACTGGCAGCCACCAAACTTTCTGGCCTGGCATTGCAAAGCTCGGAGCGCACTTCACTTTCTCCTCTTTCTCGTTTGGGGTTCTAAGCCCTCGCAGAACCTCACAATTCCAAAGGAGCTTTACCTGGATCCAGCAGAGTTTTATCAGATCAATAGCTACGAGGCCTTTGGCGTTCCGTTGTTTGACATAGAGGAGCGATTTTTGAGTAATGCTCTACCCTACTTCGAGGAGAGTGATGATGGATGCGACCACGGTGTTGAGAACGAAGATGGGCTGTCGGAGAGCAGTAGTAGATCTGAGGATTGTTGCGGGGAATGCAAGGAAAAAGCAAAACACCAGCACAAGCACGCATATGCAGAAATGCTGGAAAAGGCCAATGATGTGGTTTATTGGATGTCTGGAATGCACGAACGAGTCGAGATTAATGCGGACGACTTTGGTGACAGAGATTTGGTCAGCCGCAAGATCAAGCAAATGTCGCTTGTCAGACAGGCTCTTTGGCATTTGACGCAGAAGCAACTTCATGAGCGCTTGGAACCTTTCATTGGCGTCCAGGAATCCGAGTTGAAGGGAAGAGAGGAAGAGAGCCGCCTTGTCGTTAGCGCCATTCATTGGATTTGTTCTTATGCAGAAGTCTTCTGGCACCTCAACCGATACTACGACGAGTCCGTTCTTAAAGGAGAAGGCAGAGAGGTCTGGTTTGATAGCTAGCCTTCCATCGACGGATTAACAGGTTCTTGGGTACTGCATATTGAGATGACGGGACTTGGGAAAGGCGCGATGGAGTGCATCAGGTATGAGTTTGATATTATGGAGGATTGTTGTTATGAGGTTGAGCTTCTAGTCCGAGATTGCTCTTCGGTCTCTGCGGCTTATGTGCCGTATCCCTTTTGCTTGTTGTATTTGCTTACTTGTTCTATCTCTATATATTTGTGGGCGAGGAAACGAATTTCAAAATTAGCAGTGCTGGTAACGTAGAGCTCATGGATTCGGTCTATCAATGCATTAAGTACCTTGAAAGAACGAAGAGAGTGGTTCTCCACGTCGGAGATGACGACGGGCTTGCATTCCACCTACCTACGGAATCTGGGTACATGACTCCCACCTTTGCGTACAATCCCGCTCACACTAGCTCTGAACACGGAGTGGCAACCAGCCCTGGCCCTGTACTCTGCCAGTGGGGTCAGTGCGTGCCGGCCATCCGTCACCCACGACGGATACCTTCTCCTCGTCCTCAACGACCTCTTCTCGACACCCCCAAGATGAATTGCTTAGGAGTTTCATCCGTAGGGCCACCCATCAGGATGCCGTACCCACTGGTAGGTTACACGAATGGAAACATCGGAAACCCACCTCGATACCACGTACCTTGCGCTTGCTAGGAATCTCGCCTGACTTCCGTCCTGACGCGTCAAATTGAACAGCAACATGAACCAGGCCATGCATCAGTCAGGCCTCCAGATTCTCGCTAGTGAAACCGCTCAATGAGAAAAGCGGACTCGAACACAGTAAGAAATTCAGAAGTTGAGTCCATGATCCAGGAATCACTTCCGGCCAGCCTGAGTGCTGTAGCCAGGTAGCAGCATCAGAGTATGTACAGTATATAAGCCTAGACTCCCTCGACGGTCTGCCCAGAATAAACGTCGATCCGCAGTCTAGCCCAACTTTCACTTGCACTTTCATTTTGCGTTCCGCAAACTTTAAAGTTAATCTGCAAATACAAGGTTATACCTCTTACACGTAAAGTACTTCATTACAATGGTTCGGGGAATTATGAGAGCAGCTGCCGTTATGGCCCATGCCGACGCTCCAAAGCAGAAAGTTGGCCGTCCCAAAACCCACAAAAAGCATGAGGTCAAGGTCGAACGTCAGTTCAGTACGTTCCTGTTTCCTAAAGGCGATGAAGCGCACCTTAAGCTTGTCAAAAGCATCAATGCAGGCAGAGATGAGAAAATCATCTTTGTACCG
Organism: Ascobolus immersus RN42; assembly: GCA_003788565.2. Lineage (NCBI taxonomy): Eukaryota > Fungi > Ascomycota > Pezizomycetes > Pezizales > Ascobolaceae > Ascobolus > Ascobolus immersus. The sequence continues at coordinate 64,524 of ML119794.1, forward strand.
AGAATCGACGACCTTCCGAGCGATATGGAGGATTACATCTACGAAGAGTTTGGAGATGCCTTGGCCTCTGCCAGATGGCTTGTAGCGTTCAAGAGTGGCCGCGAATTCAGCGCCACCCGATCGACGAAGAAGGAGACGAGGACGCTGGACTTTAAGGTTACTCTTGGAAGCAAAGAACACCCCATTTGTTGGCCGAGTATCGCTGGCTGTGAGCCCGATACGATCGAGGGAAGGAATCAATCGCTGGTTCCGGTCAAATTTAATAGCAGGGATCTGCTCTTTTTGGACAAATTCGCCGGCCGTTACATGAAGGATAACAACCGTCCACATCCTCATGGCTTCACCAAGTGGGGAACTGCAGAAGCTAACCAGATAAGAACGTGGCATTTCGGGTTGAAGGGCGAGTTTAAGGAGCAAGATCTCATGATCCAACAGTTCATGCGGAACGGTCCTCAGCAACACGAGCTTGGGACCGTAAAGCATAGGGCTTTGGTGGAGTGTGGCCGTACTGTCCGGAAGGCTCTTACCTTGAATATCCACCACCATGAAATCGACACCCCGAGAATCTACCAGGCCATGAAGATTGGATTTGACGCAGATCCGGAGGCAAAGTGGAAAGAGAATGCGGAAAACAACTCGAAGCTATGCAGAGGAGAGCTGAGTGAGCTTGAGAGGAGGGCATCAGAGCCTATTGGCAAACAGACTTTGAAACGGGCTCGTGTAGTGGAAGAAGGTGAAGACAATTGTATGGTTGTCAACAAACGCCGCCGAGAGACAGCAACACCTTCGATCCCTTCAAACCCTCTCTTACGCCCGCTTCCTCCGCCCATATCCCAGCCTTCTGATACCGACATCTTCTCGACGGGTTGGACCCGAACCTTTGATCCCTCCTCTGGGCGCTCTTCCGACTTCAATGCCATCGGTCTCCAAGATACAACCACATCGGCAAATAGGGCTCCCGATATTTCGACAACCACTGCCAGTGGCGATCTCCCAACCTTCACAACTAGCACGTTTAGCGCCGGCGAAGATCTCAACCTCGCACATGCACAGGAAGCCGCCTTGGAGGAGGCCTACTACAACAACATCATACCTCCACTGCCTCACGCCCGTACGCCCTGGGGTTCCATGCCAGAGCCAGTCACCAAGAATCAGCTCATCGCCATGTGGAAGCTATACCTCACTATGCCAATGCCTAACAGTGAGTTGGCTGTCGAGTTGGAGTGGTACCCAGCGCTCGAATACTGGGAGTTGGAGTGAGTGGGTGGACGGTGGGGGTGTGATCTTGTGACGTGCGAGGGAGAGGATTGATGATGGAGACGCTCAGGGTTCCTGGGCAGCGCATCGGTGGTTACTGATTTGATGATACCGTGCTGCGTTGTATTGATTTTCTGGGTAGAGTATCTGAGGAGATCTGTATATATTAATGGAAGGCTACGCCTGGATAACCTCAAGAATACTCCTGACTGAATTGTTACATCTTGATCGTGAACAAGAATGGCATTGTCTACTTACCTAGGAAGTATGTACGCATCCAGTTAGGCTGGCCATTCCGCCCTCTCAGCTTGCTCCTCGCCTTCCGTGAACCTTCTCCCAGCTCGAGCGCTCATTCATAGCTGTCATCTCGAGTCCATATCGTTTTCAAGCTTCTCCAATCCAGCTTCAGTGCTTCGTAATTAACCGCAGAATCGAAAACCGTACATGTTTGTGTGCTGCTAACTCTTCTAGCATGCGAAGGCTACCGAGCCTTGTGGATCTTGACCATTTAATGGCCCGTGTCCGACTAGCAAAGACTCCTAGGACGATCTGCATGACCTGCCTCCGATCTGAGTCGAATTGATGCAAGCTTGGCCTGAGTTTCCTTCGGCAGCTCTTCTCTCCGTAGTTCTCTGTAGAGAAGGCTTTGTCGTTGCAGCCTTGTTAGGTCGCTTTAGCTCTTCGTTTGACCCGGTTCTTCCGAGGTGGATCACCCTTCATGGCCGTTATTCCGGTATGATGCTCCTTGCCGGTTGGGTCGCGTCCTTTCGTCCATTGTCCTTTCTGATTTGGCATGCTGCTTCGTCCTGGCTGGAAAGCCCTGTAGGTTTCCACTTTCGCATGTCTGTAGCGGCAATCTTCCTGCCAAACCCTGAGACGCAGTGCCGATGGTATGCAAGGCGAGACTCAACTTCGCTTGGTAGTCTGGCGGACTCTTTATCGTGTGTTGAAAGAACGGATGATGGCTTTGAGCCCGCTGAAAATGATTTCTGGATTGTCCCGGAAGATGCATCCTGGCAGTCAGCGGCTTGTACCCTGAAGCATCACCCATGAAAGAATCACCTTGCCTTCCATCAACTACCATCTCGGGAGCGATAACGAGTCTTCCTTTTCCCAGCCTCTGCATCAACTACTACCACGGTTGTTGATCGAGCGTCGGTTGATGCATTGTGTTTTTGGAAGCTTCTTTGTGGTGGTATGCAAGGGAATAAGATTTTTGAGGGCGACTGGACAAAGCATTCGTTAGCCGCATACTCGAGTTTCTCGCCCCAGCCGACAAAGCTCAGGCTTGCAAAGGAAACGAGGAGTCCATACCAAATGCCAGCACAAGCAGAAACATCTGTGGGATGGTGGAAAGGAATGAAGGCAAGAATGTTGTGGGATATGGGAGACGGAGTTGAATGTGTTGATGGTTTCAGAAGCGAGGAATGGAAGGAGGGGGAGGTTATCGCTTATCGCTTATCGATCATGGTTACACCAGCTTATCGTCAACCTCGGCCTGCTCAGAGTTGCCAATATTGAGGTCCGAGTTCATTATAGAAGGCTTCTTCCGAGCCCGAAGCCCCTCAAACCGAGAGCTTTGGCAGTCTGTTTAAAAAGGAAACATTTTTGTCTGGGTGTTTCGATAACATCGATGCTCAGCTTGCCAGTGAGTCAGAGCCACATAACGATGGTATCCAAAGCAATGCCTTAGAAAAACAACACCGTCGTCAAGGACGAGATTCGAACTCGCGCGCCCTAAGGCATCCGCTGTGCTGCACCTGGAAGGTGTTTAGCAGGCGAACGTGTTAACCACTCCACCACCTTGACTGCTGATGAATCTCTTTCATAGTAAAGGAATATATAGTTGTAGTAATTGTGTAGTAAACCGCTGTGTTATTTCATGCTTTGCGATGCTCTCAAGTGTGGCAGGGTTGATATTTGCGTACACCCTTTTGTTGAGAAGTGGGTGAACTGGTAGAGAAAGGCATTGCAATGAGTGATCATGAAGTCGCAAGAAGCATCCAAAATTCGACTCCATGAAGGATCTGAAATGTAGACAAAAGAGCAAGCAAGAGAAAGCTTAGACAAAGGCCAAAGCCATTCAAGTTGTAACGAGTGATCACAAAGCGTCACTAAGCAAAGCTCAAATCCATGAAAGAGCTGAAATACAGACGGTTCGAAGAAGAAGTAAGAATCATAAAAATACAAAGAAGTAATATTGGCACCGAAACTGGAGAACAAGAAATAAAAATACAAACGCATAAAATTCATAAACACCTTTCCGAAGGTCCCTTTACACGATCTAGCTACCCAAATTTTCTACACCTGCGAAACCTTCAAAAGAGTAAAAAAAACTAAAACGAAAAAAGAACGCGAAAAATAAAAAACAAAAAGCAAGAACATGCATAGTTCAACGATAACCTTCTCAAATGCAAAACAAAAAAAGCAAAAATAACCAGCAACGGACCGTGAAAAGTCCCGTCTCCCTTTTCCTTAGAGCTCAGTATGATCCCAGGTTGACTCTGTCTGCTCGGCTCCCTGTGGCGGATGGTTCATCTTTTGCTTGGATTCCTCGAACCGTTCCATGAGATAGTCTGCCTCGTGAATCGCACGGTGTAAGTGCGCTTCGTGATAAGAGATTTCTTCGATATTGTAACAGTTCAAGTCTTCGTCCTTCACAGACTTCAAGATCTTGTTGGCAGCCGCAAGGGCTCTGCTCTTCTCATTATCACAGAAGTTGACCTCCGATTTTACGTACGAAGGGTGACGATTATACGGATCCATGAATTTGCCGTGAGAGGCCTTGTACTCTCTCATTCTCATGTCGGCGTCCTTTTTTGTATCGAACTTTCTCAGGAGAGCATAGCAGTCGAGCTGCAACTCTGGTTCTGATAAAATTCGGATAGGGTGTAAACGAAGATTGTAACCAGTCCCTGCATGGTTTTTTGCCGTGTAAATGTCCTTGTCCTCGCAAAGGCGAACAGTGCGCTTCTCACCATCAACCCAGGCGAGAATCTTGCGCTTCTTTTCGTCAAGGATGCTCAGTAAGAGAAAGTTCTTGGTCTTGTATATGCTCTCGAAGTACGGTGGCTCGAGTTCCCAAACAGGAAGTTCTTCGTACTCATCTGATCCTTCCTTCTTGAGAGGCGAAATGTATAGCGACATTTGCTCGTCGTTGAATTCGGATAGCATTTGAAAGATGTATTCATCATTGTCATTCATAACCGAATAGTCTTTGACAGTCGACGGATAGGCAGCATTGTTTTCCCATTTGACGGGCGTGCAATAGTTGAGGAAAAGACCTCCGAGGTATCGGGTATGAATTGCATGGTTCTGTGGATAACAGTACTGGCCCGGATTGACATCCACTGGGACGAAGCGGGAGACGGCGTGGTTCTGCATGACTGCTCTGCAAACAAGAAGTTAGCACCCATACAACCAAGACGCACAAAAAAAACAGAAGGAGTCTTACCGAAAATGTCGAGATGGAATAGTAAAACGTTGATGAATAGGGCGAAAGTTGTGAATTGGGTAGATGTCTCAAAGACAATAAAGTATGAATTGTGATAAAGTTTGGGATGGAAGAGCAATGTATGCAGAAGTGGGGTTGATGATGTTGTTACTGATGAGAGGAATGGAGAGAGGAGATGGAGCGAAAGAGCGGAAGGTCATTCAGAAATGGGCGTCACGTGCATGGGATCGGACATGGCCGGTGAGGAAGGACTCGAGGCGGGTCACCTTCCACTTTCGATGGGCAAAGTCCTCTTGCCTTCCGAAAGTGATCGAACTCGGAAGGGGCACGGTAGGAACAATGTGGAACAAACGGGCAGGAGAGAGGGTGAGTACGCTTGCTACATGCATGGGTTCGGACATGGCCGGTGAGGAAGGACTCAAGGCGGGGTACCTTCCACCTTCGATGGGGGAAGTCCCTCTTGCCTTCCTCGACGGACTGGACTCGGAAGTTGCACGGCAGGAGCAATGTGGAACAAACAGGCAGGAGAGAGAGTGAGTCCACTTGCTTATTGCGGATAGCTAACCAACGACTCTAACACCCCGGCGTGGAAAAGACTAGGAAATATCAACAACATTGCAAAACATAAACGACATTAGCCAGAAAGATGCGACACGGTTATGCATCGAGCATCTACATCCGGCGACTCCAATACGAGCGCTTAACCTCCTTCTCAACCGGTTCCTCCTTCTCCTCACTCTTTTCGCAATCCTCCGTATTCAGCACGACAAGCTCCTCGTCATCGCCCGACACTGAGGCACCAGAGACAGACTCTGCCTTGGGCTCCTCATCCTGAGTAGCTTCATGCTCAACCTCCTCGGTCTCCTCGACAACCTCATCCACCTCATCCACCTCATCCATATTCTCCAACACCTCCACCTCGGTCTCAAGTGTGGACAAGCGATACGACTCGAGCAGCGCCTCAAGTTCCTTGCGGGTGCACTTGGCCACCTCGAGCTTGGTGAAATACCCATCCTCATTGAGCTCCCATTTGTCGGTCTTTGCTGGGAGGGGAGAGGTCACCTCCTGTGGCTTTCTGGGGATCTTGCGCCAGCCAGTCTTGAGAAGGGACATTCCAGGGAAGCATCCGGTAGCGATATACATGCCGATGAGGAGGAGGAGTGGTGCTGAAGCAGCCACGGTTGCAAACACTTGAGCATTGCTCACACCGGAGCCGAGAGTTGGGCACGAGCCATCGAGGGTGGAGTTGGAAGGTCCTCCGGTGATTTGTTGGACAGTGCAGGTGATGTTGCTGGGGTTGATGGGGGTGGAGCGAGAGCCGGAGAGGAGATGGCGGATGTAGTTCTCGACGGCGCAGGCTTTGTGGGTGGTGGAGAGCTCGGCGATGGTTTGGCGGAGGGCGAGGTTCTCGGCCTCGAGCTTGGTGTTTTCCTTGTTGAACAACATTGCTGCGTGGTGCTGGGCGATTCTCTGGGATTGGCTTGTTAGCAGGGTATCCAGCCACATGCGAGAGGCTTCTAGAAGATGCGAACCTGTTGAGTCTTTCCGAATTCGATGATGGGGTTCATGAACTGATTGTGTGTTGCAGGCAGAGGATGTTTGGATGACGGAATGTTTCGAATGGTTTGTGGAGAGAAGAGAAGACAAAGGGAAGAGTACTAGAGGGATTGTTGGGAAATCTGGCAGCTCCTCACGAGCGGTTTTCTGGCAAGTTTCTGCCTCCCCGCACCACGGAGGTAGCCGTTATGAACGCATCCCTGAAGGCGACCGAGCCACGTGTGGGTGGGCCTGACGCCTTGGTATTCGTGGTCTCCGTTAAGCAGATAGGGCTCATGTCCGTGCGGCATCGTCACGTAGCTCACTGAGTGCCTCGCTCGTTTGGACAATGGCCTTCGTTAAAGGAGTCGTGACGGTTGCAGCGGAGAAGTGCAAAGTCTGCTGCTTTTCGATCAAAGGGAGGTTTCGCAACTCGGTTGGACTTTGCGATTGTGCTCAGCTTCACGACTTCTGGGAACGAACAAAGGGAACCTGGGGAAATTAGAGAAGCACATCGCTGATTGCAGAAGGTACGGAGCACTTTTCCCGACGCTCTCTGCTAAATCACTCGGAATTGGAACCGGAACATGCTTTGCACTGTGACTTTGGACTGGGAACGAGGCTGGTACGTTGGCAGAGAACTGACACAATGTCCAATCTAACGTATGGTAGCAGGTACGAACGGTACATACAAGAGTCCGGTACATAGTTATTACGAAATTACGAAAGATTGTGGAGCTGCTCTGCAGTATTGTTGTTCTCCACCATACCTTCCACGGAACGCACTCTCCTCCGTACAGCATCCCCATCCCCATTCAACTCGAGAACGTCACTCTCCTCAACAGCTCTTACAATAGCTTCATAGTCTGGGAACCGTTTCATGCGCTTGAATAATTGGATAAGTCTGAGTGGCAGAAACCTGTTGCCGTCATTGATAGACTTTAAGTTCCCATCATAGAAGTAGGACTCAACCTTGGTGCGATACAATGTTAGTGTTTGGTCTGTGGACAGCATGGATTAGGTTCTACTTACTTGCTTGCGAATCTCTGCTAGATCGTCCGAATTGGAGAGGACGGGCGGAACTACCATGCTGGAACTATTATCCTGTGGCTTCTCGAGTTCAGTCGGGTCCTGGAGAACCTTCCTAACTTTTGCAGCCATAACCCTCGTCCTCTCCACTCTCTTCCCAGCCCCCTCCTTCATCCTCCCCACCCAACTCTTTATCCCCTCCCCAAACACCGTCCATACACCCCATCCCACGATAACCAACATCATCACCGCAATTACCGGCATCAGTACCTCTCTTGCAGCCTCATCCTTCTCACCAATCCCCCTTCCCTCCCCAAACCCAGGATTCTCACCACACATCCACACCTGCCCCTTCGTTTTAGGGACCTTGACACAATACCCCACCTCCCTATACCCCAGCTCCAACCACTGCATAAACGTAATCTCCACCCTCTCCGCCTTCACCGGCTCCGCAAACCTCCCCTTGCCACACAACCACGGCCTACTTCCGTTCATCGTATAGGACGGGCCTTTGCGGAGGCAGTAGTCCATCTCGACAGGTGGAGCAATCGAGCCGCCAGCATTGGGGTATTCCGGGTCCGATTTGCGGGCCCAAGAGCCGCCGTCGCCGGGTTCTCGGATCTGTGGCTGGGTGGACCAGATGAGCTCGATTTCGGGGGGGGAGGCGCCGGTGGTGGAGAGGTGGGTGCTGATGGAGTGGGCGTGTTGGGCTTGGAGGGAGGCGCGGTGGGCTTTGAGGGAGGAGATCTTGTCTTCTGTTCTCTCGAGGAGGCGCTCGAGGTTGTGGAGGTTGGTTTTGATGGCGGAGTCGAGGGCGCTGGCTTCGGCGGGGGAATAGTAAGGTTCCGAGTCCATGGCGTGAAGCAGGATTCGTGTTGTTTGAGATGTACTGTGTAGTGGTGCTTCTGGGCGGTGATCAGTTGCTCACTTCTGTGTGGAGTTCTCGAGATGTGGAAAGAGTATCAGGCAGCTGAATGTGGAGATACTGACGGGTTGATCGAGGTGTCCTCTTCGCTAGAATCTGGAAGATTCAGGCCTGCAGCCGACCGACATGATTCTGTGCCGTAAGCATGACAGAAGTTTCCGTGGCTTCAATCTCCAACCGGCTGACAATGTGTCCTGTTGCAGCTTTGTTGGATAGGAGTAGCTAAGTAGGCGCATGTTAATCCACCACCGATGGAAAGTTCCCTGCGGACGTTTTCCCTTCGGCAACGCAAGACCAGTGATATCAAGCCAGAGCATTAAGAAACCGAAAAGCAGTGATAAGTATGAAACACTACCGCGTATACCCTGTCACCACCTATGCGTTTTGCATACCAACTCATAGTGTTTCCGTACGTGCACTGCAGTACTAGCAGGGACCCAACTGCATCACAGTAGAGACTTCAGAAGGAGAGCCATTTTTTGCACTCGCTCCATGATGCGGTTGACTTTGCTAGTCGTACCTCCCATCCCTTCAGCCTTCATTCAAGTTGCACCACTCATAAGGGAATATCGCGTATGCATCAACTCCATGATTCAGCATTTACTCTATTTAACCCCGGCCTAACACTACCCATCAAATTCTTCCAATGATGTGAATAAATGTGCCCAACTAGCCCTCTCCTCCTCACCATCTATCGCTTCCAAAAAAGAACGTTTCAATGATTGCAGATTCTTACCAAAGGTAACCGCCTTGTAGTTCTCCAAAATCAGAATTATGTCCCGTCGGTCACACCGAGCTTTTCCCTCCGCCCCACCTCTGCTTCTCGCTGCTCGGATCTTGTATTTGAAGAGTTTCTGCGGCGCTCAAATGAAACTGTGCCCCTGCTCACGTTCTGATCCACAAACCCTCGAATTTTCATATCCATTTTGGTATTGCGACCGGAGTCCAACCGAACGGAGGCGACGAGGCCATCCTTGAGGATGCGATGCTTGGAGCCCCAATGTTTGAAGACCTTCTGACACTTGTCCAGATCGTGGTGGGAGTTCACGTGGACGTCCATGTCCTAAAACAATGTCAGAAATGTTCAGATTCGAGCGAGTGAGGGGCTCATACCAGAGTCCGCCTTGCTGGGAATAGTTTGTGCAAGGCCAAGCCACCCACAACGAGAACTGCTATTTTCGCTTGCTTCGCCAGTTTCGCAATCACGGCCACCATCTCCCGCTCCGGAAACGCATCATTGTCGGTGTCGGTCTCGTCCTGGTTGTGGGAGCTGTCCTCTCTGGTCTCCCTTGGTGCTGGTGTCGCTCTGTGTGCCCCCTCTATGTTCGGACATTGCAAGAACTAGTCGTTGTCGTTGGAACGGTCGGCGACTGGTAGAGTGGTTGCTATTGGGTTTGGGAGGGAGCCCACCTCTCTGTCTAAGACTGATCGTTAGTGGATAGCCGGTGCGGATATCTTCAGAAACGAGCGTACCAGTTCATTTGGGTGTTCCTCCGCCTGCTTGACTGTAAAGTCGGATCTTCACATCCAGCTTCACCGAAGCACCGTTTCTCAGCTTGACCGAAGCAACCATGCCGTCTTTAAGCCTCCTTGGTCGGCTCGCCCACTGTTTCAGGGTCTTTTCAATTTTTTCGAGAGATTGGTGATTGGGAGTGTTCAGGTCTATGTCCTAAACTAGCATTAGATGCCTTCTTTAAATCCATGGAATGAACGGCTTCTACTTACGGCTGTTCGTCGGTTTGGGTTGAGGCGATTGAGGGCTAGGCCTCCCACGACCAGAAGAGACACCTTCGCTGCTTTGCTCAACTTCGTGACAAACATATGCATGTGATGCTCAACTTCATCATCTTCCTCTGCAGAGTCAACCTGCGATTTGGAATCGTCTATTGGCAAGCTGGAAGGGTCCTAAGAACCAGTCTTGGAAGAAGAGGCGGATTGATCGGTTTGGTGATGAGGTTGATGAGGGTGTGGGCCTTTAAGGGAGCCTATCCCCTGTCCTAAGCAAACGTGTCAGTAAAAGAGCCACACCTGGACAAAGCTGATCATACCGGCTGGACAGCATCCGACTTTTGTCTGAGATCCCGAGGCGAAAGAAGGTGGTATGGGAGTTGGAGGCGGTCTCCTGAGCTAACCAGACCGTTAGGAAACAAGCCGAGGGTAGAAAAGGCTGTCAAACCAGCCAAAAATGCCTGCATTGCTCGCTTCGAACGTATCCATCGTCAGAGGTTGGGGCTTTGTACTGTATTCGCTCGCGAATTGAACCTGCTATTGTTGTCTCCGGGCGTTAGCTTATCCCACCTGAGTGCAAACAGTGTCCGGTGATGCTTACGATCTGGGTTGATGTTCATCCTCATCGCTTTCGCTCTCCTACTCCATTCCACCTGGTGTCGCTCTCTCTGCCGACTCTGTGTTCGAACAACGCAATGACTAGTCGATGTCGTTGGAGCGATGGGCGGCAGTGACTGGTCGAGGAGCTAGAATTGGATTGAGAGGGTGCCCACCCCTCTGTCTAAGACGACTCGGAAGCGTTAGTAACAAGTAGCCAAACAACCCCAGAAAAAATCATACCAGTTTGGTTTGGGGTGTCTCCAAGCCCGTTGGTGAACTCTGCAACCTGATTCATTCTTGCGTGTGAAGGTAGTTGTTAATTTGTTTGTAAAGTTGATTTGGGTATTTCTAAGTTGGATGTCGGTGTGTTTGTAAGTGGTATCGTTATGGATATCGATGGTGAGGTTGCGAAGGAGTCGTGACGAGAGATCCGAGATGCTGTCCTCAAGAGCCTCCCACAGAGCCTCAACCCCGTGATGAGCCTTGGCGGCGGCCCCCGCCATCGTCGTCATCAGCACCTCCACCAAACATCAAGATCACCACCACCACCACCACCAAATCGCCACAAACCCGACTCAACCAGAAGAAAACCCCCATCCACGCCGCATTCGACGATGCAAACCTAGCCAACAATGGAACACCCAACCCCCGCCTCCCCCTCCCCCGAACAACTCCGCCTCCTCCTCTCCTCCCTCCAACAAGCCGACAACAACTCCACCGCCACCTCCTCCCCCCCCACCCCAATCCTCACCCCAACAACAACAGCCCCCCCCTCCCGTCCCCTCTCTCCCTCTCCCGACGAAACCAACCCCCTCCTCGACGACCCCGCGGCCGGCCTCGAACCCTCCGCCTTCCAGCAGCACCTCACCGCCCTCCGCGACCGTCTCCAGTCAGCATGGAACAACCCGAGTGAGGTGGTAGATGTGGTGAAGGCGTACATGGCCGAGCACCCGTACCTGACGGCGTTCCAGGTGGGCAGTATGTTGATCACGCTGTTCCCTGCTGCGGTGTGTCCGCCGTTGTTTTGGGCGTTGGGGTTTACTAGGGTTGGGCCTGTTGGTGGTGAGTGCTTTCTTCCTTTCCGTTCACCTATCCATCCTTGTTTACGGTCTTTTGTGTTGTTGCCTCGGTCGCAAGTCGCTAACTCATCTGCACAGGGTCGCTAGCAGCGCTATGGCAATCCTCGTTCGCCGGCGCCGTCACCTCCTCGTCGCTATTCTCGGCCTTCCAGGGAGTCGCGATGGGGGGAGTCAAGGGCTGGCCGGTCGTGAGCGGGGTTATTCGGACGGTGGCTGCATTTGGGGGCTTCTCTGGGACTGCTGCTGCTGCTGCGACGAGTTCGGGGAACGATGATGCGCCGAAGGAGGGCGAGGTGTTGTTTGAGAACGAGGAGTCTGCGCCTGGTGCTGGTGGTTCAAGTGGAGTGGTTTCGAGCGGTGGAGAGGCAGGGGCAACGAGCGCATAGGAATAGCTAGAAGGAGGGGTAATGATGCGACCGGAAAAAACAGATTGGTGGGCGCAAAGAAAGTTACGATAGTTAAGCTATGTAGGATAGCAATACAAAAGACAAAAGTCCCCGCATCGACTATCTCCAGAACGTCATCCTCCCCCTCCCCCCCTCTCCTCAGTATCTCACTACCACTCTGTCTGTACACCTCTGTACACCCACACCTCGACATAACCACCAACTTATCCACTCATCCTCCCTGTTCCCAAAGCAACAACAGCTCACTACTCGTCCTCCCCGAATTTAGCCCGTCGTAGCCCGTCTTAGCACCCCTCCATCCCCAATCCATCCTGGTGCTCCCGTAGTGCTCCCGCTCCCCTAGCCCCCACTGCACTACCCTCGGCCCGACCCCTAGCCTCTCAGCACCCCCACGCCAAAAAGTCTCGGTCAACCCAAGCCTCGGCTCACGGGCATTTTAGCCTGTGGGCGGACCGCATGCCGCACTATCGATTGAAGACCACTAGAGGACCAGTGGCCAGTGGTGAACTGTTGCCAGTGCGCTTGAGAGCAAAGCCCGCTGTTTTGCGCACCCCTTTGGCGCTGATGAATTTGGGACACGAGAGCGCTGGCGCAAGTGGAAGTGGTGCGAGCGGAAGTGAAGTGGTCTGTTGACCTTCTGGCGAGCTCGCCTATTCCTCGGGCGAGCGAGTCGTTGACCGAGTTCATGAGACCACCCGGAAAGATAGACCACTGCAGCGCTGGTGCTCAATACAAACGAGATGGGCTTGACAATTCTCGATCGGGGTGTGGAAATGAGCTTCCGCGCACGTTGTGTGGGGGCGGCGAGGCGATAGAATACTCTACAGTTAGGCTGCAGGAACGGATGGGTGTATTACAGTGTACGAGAGCTGTGGAGCTGCGTTGACGACATTCGGGGATTCTGCACGGTCGGAAAATTTGGAGACGAGAAAGAAGAGGAAGTACAGAGGGATAGACGAGAAGTAGATAGCGATAGCAGCGAATAGTGACAGCAGAAAGAAACCTGGTATTGAACAAAAAAAATATATACGATATAAACAGCACAGCACAAGATCATTACCTCCTCCCTCCTCCCTACTCCTCCGGGGGCGCCCCGAAAGGCACTCCCAGACCTCCCTCCCCAAAGTCCCCCTCTACTCCGGTTTCCGTCCAAACACAACCTCCAAATAGAAAATCATATGAATCTTCGGATCCCTAAGATCCTCCAGGGCACCCCTACAAATCTCCCTCGCCTCCTTCTCACTCATCCCCAGCACCCTCGTGAAAATCGCAAGTCCATACGCCTCAACAGACGGCTCAAACACGGCATTCGCCCACCGGCCCAGCTCCTTTTGCTTCTTGTTCTTGGGCCAGGTGCCGGCGGGGAGCCGGTACTTGATGTGGCGGACGTCGACAAAGCCGACTTCTTGCATCAGCGAGGCCATCTCGGAGACGTGGATTTGGGGCTGGCCCATTTTGGCGGAGCCTTCGAAGACGAGGCGGGCGTAGGTGCCGAAGCGGCCTTCGGGGGTGTAGGTGGAGTCTTCGGAGTGCCAGGAGTCGGCGCAGCCTTCTTGGAGTTCGAGCCAGGCGCCGGGCTTGAGGTGGCTAGAGAGGAAGGAAGGTTAGCTATTGCTCTCGAGGTAGCAGACGGAGTGTGGGTCAAGTAGATGGATGTGGTGGACTTACTCGTAGATGTTTTGGAAAAACGGCTTCCACTTCTTGATTGCGCCGTTGATCATTCGGACGTGGATGTAGTCGAAGGAGTTTCTCTCCCAAAGCCACTCATCCTCACAATCATCAACCTCAAACTTGACATTTGGCGGTACCCAAGATGGCTGGATTGGCGAAAGGTCGGTGCCGATGACTTCAGCCTCTGGGTACATGTCTGCGAAATCGATGGCCCAGATGCCAGTGCCGGTACCAACGTCGAGAACTTTCTGTGGGTTCTCGAGAGGAGCCTTGTGGAGGGCGCCATCGAGAATCATGTTCCATACGTGGGCGTACATGTCGAGACGGTCTTGCTCTTGGTCGTCGTTGGGGAGAGTGTATTTTCCCTGGCGAAAGTTGTGGTAACGGCGGCCGTTCTCTGGGAGGTATGTCAGTTGGACTCTAATGGATGTGGAGGAGCGTGAGAGATAGGAGTGAGGACGTACCATATTGGTAGTTGTAGACGGAGGAGGTGATTGAGGTAGTGTCGCTTTCAACAGAGTCACCGTAGCTTGAGTCGTTTGAATCATCGTCAAACTCAATAGCTTCTGTTGGGAGTTCGGCCTGCACTGGGCCCTGCTCAGCGACTGGCGAGGGCGACTTTGGTGGCTGCTCAACGGCGGCGGCGGAAGAAGACATTTCTCGTTGTTTTTTTCGAATAGATGCTGCTGCTGATGGGGGGATGTTCGGACAATTAAGGCTCAACGGGCGGCTGCTGTCAAGATTGAGTGTCTTGGACGGCTGCAGGCTGAGTCAAGTGTTTTTGCCCAAGTTTGTCGATTGCTGTGATATGCAAGGGCAAGAGACAAGGCAGGTCGCTAATTTGGTAGTGGAAGGAAGATTGACAAAAAGTTTCCGGATCGAAGGTGACGGCGGATGGGGTGCCTTTAAACGATTTTTGAAGGGACCGGAGAGAACGGGTGGTGTTGCGGTGGATGCGAATTGATGAATGTTTCAGCAGTAAAAGGGCCTTATCTAGCCTCCATATGTCCAGCCTAGGGACCCAACAGCTGACCTTCTCGGTCGTCTCTTGCATAGTTTCGCTTCTCTGCCATGACGAATAAGGTAAAGTTGTTGAGCCTGTGCATTGATTCTTCAGGAGATGGTGCAGGAAGGGGTCCAGAGCTTTGGGTGTCGGGAGAAATGTGCGTCGGCGAGTTCTTGGTTGCTGGGAGAGATGGAACTGAGATGAGAGGAGATGTCCATCAGCAAGTCAGCCATCATGATGTTCAAAGACCATTCCCGAGTGCTGCTCTTTTGCCCAAGTCGCCAATCGCAAATCATCAGCACCGCGATTTCGCTCCTCGAGCCGGCGACTTCAACGAAACGTATCCTCTTTTCCTCAGACCCATCCCATCCCATCATGGCGTGGCTCACAAATTTGCTCGTCTCGTTACAGAGGCCTCTTGCTAACCCATTTCGTCACCACTCAACAGGGATGAAGCTTCGACTAAACTCTCGGCTATCTGTCTCATCCGAGGCCGCCGTTATTTCAGCGATCATCGCAAAAGCCAGACCGTTATGCCACGAGGTGTCGCTCCTCCTCGTGGGCAAGTTGCAAAAGATCGGAGCTTGACGAGTTCTGGAAGCATGTCTTGATTCAGCCTGGAATCTCTGCAGAACTGTAATTTCTGGTGGGAAATTGATGACGGTGATGATGTTTTGGTGGGTGGAAGCACAGAGGAAACGTGGTTGACAGATTCGGCACGCAAGAAATGCGACAGAGGCAGCAAGCGAAAGCGGGTGTGAGGCACAGAGCTCAATGGATTCTGGATGGTGGAGCCGCACTCGTCTGACCATTCGAAAGTCGGAAAGAAGAGCGTCCGCAAAGTCCCATTTCTGGTCTCCCATGTGCTCTGGTTGCCCAACTCTGTTTCGCGACATCCAGCTTGAAACAAGAGAGCGGATGGAAACGTCAAATTGCGACTGCTTCGCCTCCTTTCCGTTTGTCGCTTCGATCGATCGGTGATGATTTCCCACTCTTCCCTGTAACCACACCTTTTAAAAATACTTGTGATGATGGAAGGCTCAAGCGGCTCCCGCGATGCTTGTGCTGCTGATGACTTGCGCAGAACCGTTGGTTGACAACAGGCCGAACTGCAATCACAATCTATCAACGGCGGGAAGTCCATGCCAGGCAACGGGAGGAGCCGAAAAATACTCCGGCAAGTGGGGGTAAGGAGAATTTTGAGAGATTCGGATTCCGTTCCTGTCAACAAGCTTCTTCCTCAATAACAACTCAATCCTGAGCAAACGATCAACTGAGACCAAAACTCCACTGTTCAAGACGCGAAGGTGGCGGCAACGAGCAACCTCGAAGGCCGAGAAGATGGATGCCAATACCCTAGTTAAACGGTGCCTAACTCGCAAATCTCCTGAGCAGGCTCGACCACAAGCGACATTTCGAGATCAGAACGGACGATGGTGATTGTGATCCCATGGGCGACATTCTGCATGCAGAAGAATGGGGGAATCCAGCTGAAAGGTGTCCTCTATCCGAGCAGCTTCTTCGTGGGGGCATAGTTACAACGGTGCTAATCCTGCAGATTTCGTTTGTCGCAATGCAATATTCCGTATCGATAAGTGTCCAACCAATTGCCCCCCAAGCTGATCCAGCAGGTTGTCGAGATTGTAGCCGATGTCGATTCTCAGATGCTGCCGAATTCTTTGTTGCAATCTTTCTTCGGTTCGCCGCGAGCTGCTTGATCCGAGTTAATTCGAGTCGAGTATGATGAAAAAGTAGCCATCGTGTCCTAACTACCGACAGCGTCCACTCAGAGTCCAATCCCACAATTTCCATCGAGATCCTCAATAAAATTCATACCTGTCATGATAAATCGAGAAGAATCCACTCAATGTCCGAATTCTGCACAAGCTCGTGGGGGTTGGTGTTGATCTCCTGCTGTTCCCGCATCCGCAGTTCATGCGCATACCCGCCTCGATGGCGTGCGTCAATCGCTTATTCCGGCTCCACTTGCCGCGATCGCATCAAAGCGGTACGGGCGTTTGATCCTTGTCTTCAAATGCTTTCTTTCGGATCCGCTCGGGGTGCTTGCATGATGATTTGGTGGAGTGCCAGGATCGAAGCGATGAAGTGGTGGTGGGGTATTTCTGCAGTGGTCAGGTCGTTCAAGGTGTTGGAGAGTGTTGTTCGGTTGGAGTTGCTTAAAGCGGGAGAATTCGAAGGATGATGGATCTTGACAGAAATGACGGTGCCTATTCATCACTGTGCACGTTAGTACCAGGTATAGTTACCTTGTTGATCAGATTCTGGGAGCCAAAGAAGGGAGCCTACACTGATTGCTGTGAGTTTCGGTAGCAGGAAGCGAAAGGACAGATTGACTGTCTAAAAATCTCATTGCCCCGAGTCGCTATTTCTGATTTCCGAGTCTGTTATGACGTTACGATTTGATCGAGTTGCAACCTGGATGCTTCGAGATCATCACGGTATATTGGTGAGGGTGTGAACATCGTGACGAGGTAGCTGCTTGCATGTAGATTTGCCAGAATGAACAGAGTTGTGAGTGCGGGTTGTTGATTTTTTGGGGACCACCAGGAGATGCAACGGGAGAGTGGGGCGGCTCTACACGGAAGAAGGTGGGGGCGCCTATCAACGGTATCAAATCAATCAATCAGATTACTCAATCAGATCAATCAGATCTGCCGGATCTCATTTCTACCGCCGGCATCCGCAATCTTCTTTAAGAACAACATTTGCATCATCTCTCAACAATTTCCGACCGATACCCGTACCGCAACACCACGAAAGATCATGGTGACGACGGTAGCATATTCCAACCGGCCTTGGCCGTGACGACCGACATGTAGCCTCTCTATGGAAGGCCCGCCTAAGTTCTCGTCACGCAATAAGCGTTGACGTTTGGCACCTTTGGGCACAACGGTATTTTGCAATATTAGTATCGTTTGCCCGCCTCGCGAACCTTTCGCCCACGCGCATTTCTATCTTTTCTCTCTTTACAACCAGGTGCCTGATCCTTGCAATACCACTTCTCTTATACCCTTACTAACACTACTCAGGTTCCTCCAGCTTCAGTTCAACATTGCACCGTCGGCATCCAAAGCCCCAGGTCCAAATTTCTGCAACGGCTTGCAGTGCACTATCTGGGTTGCTTTTCCGACTTCTGGATCGCCCTTATCGGTGTACTGAGGTCTCGACATCCATTTGGCCTTTCACTTTGTTTGCCGTCGGTCGTCGCTCACTCACTCGGCTTTCAAAGTCACTGGTCAAACTTCTGCAACGGCTGCAGTACACTGGCTAGGTTGCTTTTCCGACTTCTGGATCGCCTAGATTGGTATACTCAGTCTCGTCATCCATTTGGCCTTTCACTTTGTTTGCTGTCGTGCAGTGTACCGCTCGCTCTCCACATCTGCCCTTTCGCTCACGGTCGGCTTTCAAGTAACTGGCTCGGGATTTTGCTCGGGCTTGCTGTGCACTTGAACTCTGGGTTGCTTTTCCGACTTCTGGATCGCCTGGATTGGACGGTGTACTCTGGGGTCTTGACAGGATCCTTTGCCTTTTGCTTTGTTGCCGTCGTGTTGTCAGATCTGGTCTTCATACGAGATTACCTACATCCACCATCAGCCCTTTACTTCTTTGACTCTATTACTTCTTACACTTTACTTTTGTTTACCTTCCGTTTTTCTGTTTTACATCTTACAGATTCACGCCTCTTCTCTTTACTATTTGATACCCTCCTTCTTCTTTGCATTCCGCCATTCACGGCTAGCCTCACTCTCTTAACACCTACATCTCTGTCATTCCCGGCAAAGCCTTCAACCACTCGTCTTGTTCAGTCTCTGTCACTCGCTCCGTTCGGCCTTTGTGCACCTGACTCGACTGGTCTCTGTCACTCGCTTGGCTTACCTTCGCGCTCGTCACTCGTTCGGTTTACCTTCCAGTTCTCCTCGTCGAGCTCGATCGGCACTCGTTCCCGGCCTCTGTCATCCACATCGTGCCTTCGCCTTGCCTTTGCTATCCATATCCACCCTTTGTTATCCACCTCCAGTTGCTGCCACCGAGATCCGGTCTCGTCAGTACTCAGCTCTCATCTGGACCATGGCGAACATTACAAATCCATCCGCTTACCAACTAGGTCCAGACTGTGGGTTATCCGAGGAGGAGATCACGGTCTACAAGGAACTGGCAGAGATCCTCCAACCCCTTCTCGGCAAATGCGATGAGCAAGCTTCAGTCTTGCCATACTTGCCGGGTGACGATGGTTATGAAGAGGCCATAACAGCTTGGGAGGCAGAGCACGGCAAATCAGATGCCTATGCGGATAGATTTCCAGCAGGATATGTCTCTCTTATTACACACCCAGAACCGGATGGAGAAGGCGCGTTTGCCCCTGCTCTGCCAGATGGCTTCGATATTCTACCATCTATTACCCTCTCGACGGACTCGACTTCTCGCTCTCTCAAGAGGTCCGCTGACGCTGCCTTTCCGCCCATCGAAGCTCTTTCCATCGCCGACTTTCTGCCTGCGGCGAAGAAGCAAAAACGCCGCACTGTTAAAGGCCAACGAGACTGGGGAGCTCGCCGCAAGGCCTTCTTGCAATACAAGTCCGAAAAGGATAGGACCGGGGCCCTACTGGATGAGGGTAGTGAGCTCTACTACGACGAGAGGGATCGGATGCAGCTACGGTCCGACTCCCTCCCGAGCCCCGGCGAGCGAACGATACCGACGATTCCGCCCCCACCGCCATCCACTTTCACCGGATTCCCAACTGCAGACGGTTGGCATCCTCCCTTGGTTCTGTGGAACCCCATACCGGAAGGTTATCGCCGGATGGAAACGATTGATGGGCTGCAGCTCCGGGACTCGAAAGGCGGGCTGATGATTCATGTGCTTGATCATGGAGCCGTTCCTGGGGACTTGCAGAAGAGCTTTGGCGAGTCTTTTGAGATGTACAGGAAGAGGGCGCCTTCAAGCACGTCCAAGGAAGAACGAGGGGACTACAACGTTTGGCATTTGGGCGTGTGGTTCTCTCCTGGCAGTGGCCCTGGTTATGAGGCCCCTTACTATGCAAAGGAGTATAGGGGCGACGAGACTGCTTTCCGGACGATGGTACGTACTTCCAGCCTGGGACGACTTAGAGAATAATACTAACTCTACGATAGAAAAACATCCCCCACCGAGCCGCAAAGTCCTTCATCCGCCAGAACCAACGCCTCTGGTCCTGCATCAGCACCCTCCTCGGCCGCCACCACCCTGAGATCGCCGAACAATACGAGAAACTCACCCTCCCCTTCCGCCGCAAAAAGTGCTTCGGCTGCTTCTGCACCATGGCCCTGAACGAAGCCTGTACCACCGAGCCCCACTGGGACCACATCGACAACCGCAACGGCGTCTGCTGCGTCTATTGCTTCGGGCAGTTCCACGGCGGCGAGCTCGTGTTCCCGGAGCTGAAGCTGGTCATCCCCCTTCGTCCTGGGCAGCTGGTGTTTTTCCGGTCGGCACTGCTTGTTCATGGAAATCTCCCGGTGCTGCATGGAGAGCGGCATTCTTTCGTGCTGTTTAGTGGGGAGAGGTTGATGGGCTGGCGGAAGCATTCGATGCAGCAGGTGCTTACGAGGATTCAGGATGATTTGGTGCCGGCGGTGAAGGAGAGGATTTGGAGTGTTGCGGCGAAGATTGGGTGGGAGTTGAAGCCGAAGCAGTATTGGAGGAGGATGAGGAAGGTGAAGGAGGAGAAGGAGGTGAAGCAGGAGGAAAAGGTGAAGGTGGAGACGAAGGTGAAAGAAGAGAAGAAGATGAAGCAGGAGTGAGTAAACGGAATGGTTAGGTAGCTGTTGTATTTAGTTGTTCTACCTAGGAGCACAGGTCGAGACCGGCATTGAACTTGCAGTGTCGAACCTTCTAACGAGGGCTCTTCACAACTTCGGACGCGAAGATATGCAAGTAGAGCTGTCGAGATGTCGATATATCGTGGTGCTGTGATGGGGGGCCCCCCGGATCGGTAGGCACGAGGGTGGAGGGAGAGCGGGAGAGATCGTGATTGCCTTGCTTGCAACTTGTGATGTTGGGCGATTGCGGTGCTTTGCACTCCCAAAAAAGATGGTGAGTGCTGCTTTTGCCGCCCATTGGGACGTCCGCTTGCACTGTGATCACCTTGCTTTGACCTTCTGATGGTGAGTGATTGTTTTGAGCTGGAGTCTTGGTGGTGAGTGCTGCTTCGGCCGCCCATCGGGATGTCTACTTGTCCTGTGATCACCTTGCTTTGAACTTGACTTGATTCTGAGTGATTGCTTTGCTTCGGGCTCCTGATGGTGAGTGCTGCTTCGGCCGCCCATCGAGATGTCTGCTTGTACTGTGATTACCTTTCTTTGTACTCGTGGTGTTGAGTGATTGCTTTTCTTCGGGCTCCTGATGGTGAGTGCTGCCTCGGCCGCCCATCGGGATGTCTACTGTCTGTGATTACTTTGTTTTGCACTCCAAGGTGAGTGATTGCATTACTCTGGAGTCTTGATGGTGAGTGCTGCTACGGCCGCCCATCAGTATGGCTACTTGTACTTTCGAGACAAGCACAAATCCGTGACTTCTGTATCCTTTGTACGCCCTGATTGCCAACAACGGGAGCTTGATAGCAATGTGGCTCACAGGCCGTCCGACTATGGTCAGGACGGTCCAAAGACCATGGTCCCGTCCTGGTCCTTTGAAACCCCAGGACGACACGTGTGGTCCAGTCTTGGTCCTTGCTTTTGGAGGACGACAATTTGTGTGGGACGGACGGGACGGACGGTTTGGACCACACGTGATGATTTTCGTATGTATGATCACATTTTTCGCCGGAGTTATGGCGTTATCTAGCGCCTGTATAGCAGATATTGACACCGAAGTGCTATCTGTACATTGTGGGCAACAATCTCGCTGGAATGCGGGCGTAGTATGAGGTTCATATAGCGGGCTTTGGCAAAACTCTTACTTTGCTGTTGAAACCCCTCTGATTCCTAGCCTCTAAACGTCACGTGAGGTCTGGACGGTCCGGACGGTCCAGTCCCAGTCCTTCCCCTCGATGGGACGGTCCGTCCTGAAGGGGGGGTAGGACGGACGGAAATTTTGGTCCGGTCCTGGTCCAACCCCTTGGACGGACGGGACGGACTGTAAGCTACATTGCTTGATAGTGTGACCGCAATTGCTATGATGCTGAGCTTCACAGATGTACTAATAATCTGAGTGATACAGCGCTGCTGTCAGTGCTCCAGCCCTGACCCGAGTCGCTCGGCATGTCAGTTCACATCTTTGAGGTAAGTAAGAAGTATCCATCTGCGCCGCGGTGGAGTTCACGAGCTAATCAGAGATAGAGATGGATCAGATGAGATAAGCTTCTCCACTGTGGAAAACGCCACACTCACTTCTGCAAAGCACCGGGAAGTTCCGCCTATCCGGATATCCCCTCTCCACAAGTCAACCACAAGATTACCACTGAGCCGTTTCGCCGCGATGTTGAAGAATAACCACGCTTTCCACAGTATTTGGGATTGAATAGAACCCACTTTACTAGATGATAGTAATGCTAACGGGTATAATAGCCAAAGCTTCTGCCTGCTTCGCTACCGGTCCTCAAGCTTCGAATTCACAGCCCGATTCCCCACCGATCATCTCTCCGAGTCCAAACCCAGCTCAGAAGCCCTCAAACGGATCATCACTCTCTACCCTTCCCAAGCACATCGTTTCATACCCTCTCGAAGGATGTTTATTCACTACGCTCTGATGACACATCTCATGACGGACAGAACCGCACCTTCGCTCAACCGGGCCCCACGGCTTCTTGAACTCCTCCGAGTACCGGCAAAACACAAAGTCCTGGCCTGTGATTTGGGTGTGGCAGAGGGAGCAGATGTCGTCCTTGAAGGGCTTGCAGAGGTTTGGCGGGAATGAGGTTTCGTCGTAGGAATGTGGCTTGAAGACTTTGTCCTTTGAGGGTATGGCGGCTACGATATCTATGGAAGGTGGTGGCTCGGAGGGTGTTTCGGACATGGCTGATGTAAGGAGGTAGGAGGAGATTGGGGGATGGCGTGGGAGTTAGGAGGGGTTCTATTTATGGGAAGCCACGATGGTTCATGGGTGACTTCGTCAGAGAGTTTGGAATGCTGTACTACAGCGACTTACGAGGCATGGGGCTGGAGGACAAGTTCATCGCTATGGAGCATGGCGCCCAGGGTGGCCTCTTTCGGGCATGCAAGGGCGGTCCAGAATTTTGATGGTCGATTGCCAAGATTGTTGTTGCCTGCCTTCGGATCTGGCGGAACACATGGATGATCAAAGTAAACACCATCGTCGACGACATCACCAACTTAACAGCGGTGTGCTCAGAGTTCTATTCTACAGCTAAAGAGACGTATAGTATGTCAAAAGATAGCTCCCGTGCTGGACAACAGAATGCTGCTAACACCGAGTTGTGAGGACTAGAATTGATGGAGCTGCCTGCCAAAGCGGTTTTATGTTCATCACTTACTCCGGTACACACATTGATTTCTCTCTCCTCAGCACCGACAACAGATATTGCACCAACAATGCAAATGCAGTCGCTCCAAATCAAGGCTGTTTCAGACATGTCGTATCGGCTGCTGTGCTTTATTCCTGAGGCAAGTTTATGGCCGTCGAATGGCACCACTACCGGACGAGTTGCTCCACCCGAGCTTGTATGCAGGATCGTACTCATATCTCGCAAGTTTTGGAGTTTAGCTGGCATGGTGAACTAGCGGCACAACACCGACCTAGAATTTGGTCTTTCAGTTCGTTTGCTTTGGCTGCCATTCCTATGCAGTCTCCCGTCTCGGTCACAGGAAAAGGTTAGGCCTCCATGAGCATGCCAGCGGGATGAAGATATAAACCCAGGTCGGCGCCTCAGGAACAAAGTCTTCTTCCTCAACAACGCCTTCAACCAAACAACACAACAACTTCCTTTCAACGCCTGCATTAGACTTTCTTCTTTACAATTCCTCAGCTTTCCTTCACAACTTCTTTCATCGCACAATCCGCAATTAACAATCAGCCCAGCAATGGCAAGAATTGTCGAAGCCCGCCGCAGCGTCGACCGTGCTGCACGAGTCCGTCATCGTCACCTCCTCAAGCGAAACTCTTTGGACCGCCTCAGGAAGAAAACATCTCAACTCAGCTTATCCGAACACAGCAGCGACAACGAATCCGCCTATGAGACTGCCTCCGAAACTGCCTTCAGCACTATTTCAGATGCCGACTCTGACAGACCATCTACCTCGTCCATGAAGGCAATGGCATCCTCCAACCTCAAGAGCGACATTGTATCCGAACTTCCCCGCGAACTTGCCTTCCAAGTCATCTCGACCCTCTCCGACACCCAGAAGATCAACTTTTCGAGCGTTTGCAAGTCTTGGAATAGGCTTGCTGAGCAATGGCAGGAGGCTCATACTCAGGTTATCAAGAAGAAGTATGAGCCTTTCTTGGGAAAGAAAGAGCTTAACTGGAATAGCTTCAAGGAATCTGGTAAGTCTTTGACCCTTCCCTCTCCACCCTCGGCTCATAGGAGGTTCATTACTGACATTGTGCCTAGTCAAGAAAGCTGCTCTCACTCCTTCCGCCAATCCTTCCGGGATTATGGAAACCGACAACACTGCCGTTCAATACCACAACACCAAGAATTATGTCGCCTGGATCGACAACGCCGATGGAGATTTGTGGATTGGAACTTTGCGGAAGTTGGCGACTGTGGAGGCTGGAGAAGGCCGGATCGACGAGCTTGAGTGTGTCAACATTGCAGAACTGCTTGATCTTGAAGGAGCCGATGGCGAGTTTCAGAACCAGGGCACTGCAACTATCGAACAGGACAACACCCACCGAATTGCCAACATTATCTGCATTGAAGATGAATATGCAATGGTTGTTGTCGCTGTCGGCCATGTTGTTACTCGCTATGTCTCTGTGGATGGCTTGCAGCACCCTGTGAGGGAAAAGAAGAGGTTCATTGATGGGTAAGCTCTCTCATTCCTGTACAATGCTCAAGACCTAAACTAATCAACCATGGTAGCTTCTTTGGAATTGAAATCATCAGTCAGAAGCTTGTCTGGACCCGCGACAGAGATGGAGCCATCGGACCAATCCCCTCGCCATCAATGGAAGAGCCAGACACCTACTTTGTCAAGGATTACGTCCACGGCCATAGCACTGAGTTTATGCTCTACTCCGACAACCTCTTTCTCAAAGCCACAACCTCCGATTCGCCCAGGATCTTTCAACTCTGGCACATGGATCCGATAAACGGCGAGCAGACTTGCATTCAAAAAGATCTCTTCTCCGACCCGCAGTTCGACTTTGCCAAGCAGCCGGGACTTCGTTATGAGCCAGCATACTCAACCACCGACTACAGATGGAACTACAGAGCCGACAACTTTGACATCAAGTTGCTCCCTTTCACCAACTCGGACGGCAAGAAAGAGTTTGCAGCCATCACCTGGTCCTTGGACTTTACCTCCCGCCTGTTCGCTCCAGAGCACATTAAAGCAGTCAAGGACAAGCTTGCCGAGTACAACCCAGCCGACGACGAAGGAAACCCTATTGAGCGTCCACTCATTGCTGAAGATGGTGCTTACGACCTGGAGGTCCTTGCTACGAAGCTAGTCAAGGCTGGAGTGGTCCTCTATCCGAATGGTCAGGATATGGAAGCAGTCATCAGGAACCAGCAAATCATTGCAGCGGAACATAGGGCGGGGCGACTGCCAGATCCAGATTTTATTCACCAAGCCATGGGGTCCCTTTTGATGATGGAGCTTGAGGACTGGGATGCTCCTCAGCCTCAGGCTAGAGAGTGCAGCAGAACAATGATGCTCATCATCAACACAACGACCGGAGAGCTTGTCGACACCATCAAGTTGCCGAATCATCAGTTTCGCATTGCTATCGAGGATATTGACGAAACTGCCATGCAGAACCTGGCACACAGACGCAACTTTGGGGAAAGGGCAGAGATCCTGGAGTATGTCAACGGCACCGAAGGATCCTATCAACGCTACCCAATCGGCATGCAAATCTACACCAGAGACTTTAGCGACTCCCCGTCTACCAATTCCCAGCACGTCACCGTCGATATCGTCCAATACACCGGCCTCCACCGAATCTGCTCCGTCCACTACCCATCCCACTCCCCCTTCCACACCCCCGAATCCTGGACCCTCACCATCACCCACAACCCCACTGGCACCTTCAGGTCCTTCATCTTCACCACCCTCACCAACACCCTCTACAAAATCTTCGCCTTCCGCCTCATCATGGGCCTCCCCTCAAAATTCATCATCAACCCCTCCCTCAACCTAGCCCTCGACAACGCAGACCTCCACAACTACATGGACCAATTCATCGGCTTCTCCGCCGCCGACCTCGGCCTCGTCAACGCTGACGACGAAGACCCACATATCAACCCCGACGCCACCGTCGGCGCTATCCTCCCCGCCGACGCCACCGAGGCGGATATCGATGCTGCCTTTCAGGCGATGTATACCGGCGACCAAGGCGCCGCCTTCGAGGACCTCTTCGGCGGGCAGATCTCTTTCCAACCTCCGCAGGACTTGAACGATATGAGCAGGGAGGTTATCCCGGATAACATGGATGTGTACGCTGAGATTTTGAAGTTTGAGGCGGTGGAGGAGTATGGGTTTGTCAAGAAGGATGAGGAGGGGAGAGAGTGGGAGATGAAGTGGATGGAGGTTAAGGAGAGGTCGCCTGTGTTTAGGCCGGCAGAGGAGGGGGTGAGGCCGAGGAGGGTGGGGTGGGGGATGCGGTTTCCGGGGATGACGAGGGCGGATGAAAGTGAGCCGATGGAGGTGGGGGAGGGGGGGTTTAAGTTGGGGGGGGTTTGGGTGTGGAATTAGTGGATGGTGGGAAGGGGGTTGGGGTTTGTGCTTGGGTATGGTTCTTAGGTTGTTGGTTCTGTTTGTCTGGTACAGGTTTTGCTTAGATGTTATCACTTGTCTACTGTATCTCGTTCATCTGTTTTGTTTTGGTAGATATTACTAAGTACGTGTTAGGCTACCCCGGAGGTTCTAAAAATATGTCCTTCTTTGCCCTGTCCTCTTTTATTTGTGTTGTGATTGATTGTGTTGACTCGGACGAGGACTTACTTCCTCCCGAAGTGTTGGCATCCAGTGCGGCGAGAGACAGAGCCGAAGTAAAAAGCGACTCGGATATAAATGCTTCCGCCCCTGGTTCTTCCGAGACGGTAGAGGTTTTGATTATGGTGGTTGTTCCTTCTGAGACACTACTTAGTGACTGCTAGTGCCATGGACTCTGGTGCTTCTGATCTGATAGCTCTTCCGAGACAATGATCTCTACGACCCTGGTGCTTGAGACTTCCGAAACTGTTGCTTCCATCCTAGCCTGATGCTGGCGATGTGATGGTGCTTCTGTTATGATAGTGGGATGCTTCCGACTCTTATTCTTCAGAGAAAATGGTGCTTCCCAGGCAGGCGCCGAACGTTCCGACTCGTATCCTTCCGAGATGATGGTGCAGATGCTCCCAGGTGCTAGAGCTACCGACTCGTATGCTTTCGAGATGACGGTCCAGTTACATCGATGATGGTGCTCCCGATTCTTGGTGGTACTTTGAAGCTAATGGAGTTTCCGACTTTTGTGATTCAGAGCTGATAGAGCTTCTGACTAGGCCTGATCCTTCTAAGACGTTGGCGCTTCCGACTTTCAAAGTCGTACTGTACTTCCGACAATAGCTCTTTTGACTCTGATGCTTACAATATACGACGAATTGTCGTCAAGTGAATCTCGATGTTTCCAAAGCTCAGCATGCATGGAAGACTTTATAAATCTGGAGATCAATATATCGAACAGTACCGAGGATTAATGGCTTTGAACACTGGGTAGCAATGTACCTACTTACCCTATCAAGTAAGTATAGGTGAAGTACAGATTCGTCATACTTGTACATACAAAGTAGCTTTCCAATATGCAGTCCAAGATCCAGTTTCTAGATCGTCCATACATCGTCCCAGACACACTCCTCAGAAACCATCACCCATCCTTTCATTGTTGCATCTGGGCATAGATATTAGCAGATCCTCTTGATCTTGTTGTTTTCCACCCCGCCCATATGCATTGCCACAAACCAAATAGGAATCGGTAGGACGAAAAGTGCCAAGTCGATATAAGCGAACCTATTCTCCCACCAAGCATGCACCTCCAACCTTTCCATCACCTCTCCACCACAACCACAAGCACACACTACTTTGTCTTCAAATCTTCATCAAACCATACGGACAAACCACAAGAACCACATCACAAACACCATGTCCAACAACCCCCTCCCTACCTACCCCGGCGCCTACCGCACCCCCTTCGCATGCCCAATCATCCACCCGCACTCCTCCGCGCCCCTCGGCCTCCATCCCCACACCTTCGAAACCAACACCTCCCCCGCTGGCATTGCCGAGTCCACCAGCCCCGCGGACATCTTCGACAAGCCAAAGACTTGCTTTGCGTGCAAACTCCCTCTCTGGCCGGGCGAGACCGTGCTGTATTGCTTACATCGTTACCGAATGGAGGGGCCGGGGAGTGTGTTGAGGAGGTGTGGGGCGGGGATGTGTCATGGGTGCTATGGGAGGGGGGGGTGGAAGTGTCCGGGGAGGGGATGAGGGCTGGGTTGTTCAGAGTTGTTGAATATGGGATGGTTCTTTTGAGTTGCTTGGTGGGGGGTATGGTGCTTTACTGTAGCCTGTTATTGTTTGGTATGCTAGTACTTGCGTTGGCATTATGTACTGTCATTGGGTCTGGGGAAGGTTCCGTTTTTTCGAGGGTCAAATATGGAAGGTGGACATTGTATCAGCGCTACTTCTTAAGTACTTACTCGTACGTTTGTCTCTTTCGGAGTTTGTATTCACTCCCTTTTCTAAGTACTTACATCTGTCTCGGGCCTTTTCCCGTAGTATGTACCAAGCAATTTGGACGTGACACCACTCTGATGCTTTATCGAGGCAGGGTTACTTGAGAACGATATAATACTTGGGGATCCATTTTCTACTTCGATGTATACATGTATATTCTTTCATACTTACTTTGAGTAGCCCATGCAACTACCTTCCATGCATACACCCAGCCTTCATTTGCCTTCTTATTCGTCTGGCCGCTGCATCTTCCAGAATGTGACCATACACGTACAACCCTAGCGCTTTGCGCAACTGCGTCTTTGACTTGCACGAGCTATCTATTAGATACTTAATCTGAAGGCACTTCGGCCCTCTTCCAGAAGGAACTTTGCCAGTACATCACTTCGCGATTCAGAATTGTGCTTTGAATGTCCGAGTCTTAGCGATATGTCCCTCCCCAGGACAGTCTGAAAAGTAGAGCAGTGATCCATCGAAGTAATTAACGTGAGATTCAAAACCATCACATGAAAAGCACATGGGATAAGTAAGTACTTACTTATCCATAAAGTACATCTGAAATAAGGGTACTTAGGGTATGTATCTAAAGGCTTCAGGCACTCCCAGGATCACATGCGGATACTAGTAGGTACTTCATGGACCAAAAAAAGTACCACATCTTGCACCCACAATCTATTCAACACATGCTAACCCAGGCAAATTGGCCCGCAAGCCATGTTTCGTAAGTCTACATACTAGAGAACGAAAGAAATAGGAGTTATTGCTGCAGTTGATATGTACGAAGTCGGCTCACCGAATCATAGTACATACCCTAACCATGGTGTTACATACCAGTTGCAGCGAATTAGCTTTGGTAGGGATAGTCGTGGACTACAGCACATAACATTACCTGCCTTCTCATTCGTATAAAGCCATTTGCAAGATGTATAAAAAAGAAGCTCTCAACTCGCTACTTGGCACCTCCATCCATGCTCCGCTCGCGCTCGCCTCACCGTGCACGGCGATCGGTGACATAGCATACTTATCTTCTTCCAACGTCAGTTCTGAGGCTTTCTATTCCCGACGGCCGATTCCAATTCAGAAGCCATGCAATGTTATCTCTTGCTTTGAAAGGGAAAGAAGAACTGCACTTGTTGACAACTTGCTTCAGTTTTCGGTCTCGAAGCTCTCGGGCGCACGGACCAGCACATGACTGCAGGCGTAAACTGACAGTGGTATGTACTAATTTCCTACCCCGTCCACGGAAAGCCCCGTCATTACCAAGAATCGAATAAGCTACTCAGGTACTGCGTTTCTAGCAACAGCTTAAAGTTGGAAGATTGCAAGTTGGGCGTTGAACTAGAGTTTCTGTGTAAGACGATAGGACTTGAACGCACGGACCAGCATATCCAGAAGCGCAACGTCAACTGCCAGTGGCATAACGTATCTTCCCACAACGTCAGTTAAGAAGCTACAAACCAAAAGTAATTAGCTTAGAGTATCAGTGGATGGTACTGCTTGTGATTGGGGAGCACGTACTTAGGTACTGGTAGCTGGGTTGGATTCCCAGCGCAGAGTCTCTCTGGCGCTAATGGCGCACGGACCAGTACCTGGAAGGCCACCTGCTCCGTACGAGTCGGTCAAACCTCGTACCGAAAACAGCACTTTTAGAGATTTAAGCAGCTGGACCTCATATCAAGTAATGTATAAATAGACGTTTAGCAAACTATAAAGCAGAGAAGTAAAGATCTCCGGTGTTGACATCGTGCCCCGAATCTCGACGCTCAATCCTTGAGCGCACGGACCACCAGCTGCTCGAGCGCATCCTCAACTGCTCCGTACGAGTCGCTCGAGGCAACTCGAAAAAGCCACAACTTCATGAATTAATTTTTTCAGCGCATGCCATTAGCACCGTTGAAATCAGCGCACCGGGTAGGCTTAATCGAGCTATCAACGAGCGAATTCTAGGAGTTGAGGTTGCGAATTAATTTCGGTGCGGAAAGTCTCCGAGTGCTCTCTGAGCCCCGAGAATAGGTGGGACTCTATTATTTGGGCTGCGATAACTCACCACCACAACGTTAATAGAGACTGAGAGTAGTAGCGCTGTAATCTGCACGTCGCGCTCTATGATTTGAGACAGAGAAAGAAGGAATCTAAAATTTAATATTGTGAATTATTTTTGGGGGTCGAAACTCTCCGAGTGCTCTCCGAGGCACGCGAACAGGTGGGACCCCATTATTCGAACCGCCATAACTCAGCACCACAAGGTCTTCAGTATTTTTGATTAGCAGCGATAGAATTAGCGCACATCGTTCTATAGTTGAGGAAGACATCAAAGAAATCGAAGCTTTAATATTTTGAATTAATTTTTGGTGGTCGTTTAATTCATCGACTCTCCGAGGCAGCACCTACGACTTTCTGTCGCTCGATTCGACTTTGTCGTTTTGAGAACGAGCTTGGCCATGGATCTGCCCAACACAAGTTTTAAGATATCTCAACCACAACGGAGGTACATCAAGCTAACTTTCACACGGACTTTCACACGGTTACACAAACACATTGGAAGCATAGCTGACAGTAATTCGGTTCTACAATGGTGGGAATCGGTGGTCCATTTGCATACAGGGAAGAGGAGCCTTATAAACCGTGGGTTTCGTAGGTCCAATTCAAACTCCTTGGATACCAAGTAGGTAGTTCTCATCCATATCACAGCATGGGAAACTGTCACTCAAGCTCACTACTAGTGTTTGTATCCAAACGCAAAAAGATGCCCATCTTGCTCGGCATTTTCTCTCGATCATAAGCAGTTTCAACAAGTTCAAGAGCCAAAGGACACTCGCCCGATGAGAGCAGGATTCGAACCTGCGCATCCGAGGATAATAGATTTCGAATCTATCGCTTTAGACCACTCAGCCATCTCACCAGTTGATGCTCTACTGCTTCTCTATTGTATATCATCCACCTTTATGTTTAGGACAGACCATAGGGAGTTCAAAAACAGAGCTTATAGGGCCCCTCGATGAGAGCAGGATTCGAACCTGCGCATCCGAGGATAATAGATTCCAACATTCGAGTCTATCGCTTTAGACCACTCAGCCATCTCACCATTTGATATATATTCAGCCTCCTTACTACATGCCATACGCCCGCAGATCGAAGCCCAAGGGCCAAACCTACGATGTCCAAAAGAGTAAGCTACCGAGGCTCTCGATGAGAGCAGGATTCGAACCTGCGCATCCGAAGATAATAGATCCCCAAATTCGAGTCTATCGCTTTAGACCACTCAGCCATCTCACCTTTTGATATGTCTGTCGTCTCTTTACTTTACCAGTCGCATTGCCTCCCTGCAAATCTAAGACCGAGCCTATGACATCCAAAAGAATAAACCTCGTAACCTCGATGAGACCGAGACTCGAACCTGCAATTCTTATATGACAGATTCTCTCATACAAGCCCACTGCTTTAGACCACTCAGCCATCTCAGCACCTTATACATCTCCTTCCCTCCACCCATTTCTATCTCCCTTTTTACCCCCGCTCGCTTCCCCACCAATCTCCGCTGCCCTCAACCCGCACCATCCCAATCCGGCAGTTCCAACCTCACCTCCACCCCTCACCCAACCTTCCCTCTCCCCCCACCACGCCTCAACACCTCCGCCCTACTCCCTATGCCAACCCGCAATAGTAGGTCTCGAGTGAGGGCTAGGTCTACAACACGCCGGGACATCTCCGGACCTTCGTGACGAGTTCGGGATCGATCACGCTCTGATAGGCCTTGATCGGGATAGAGGGACGTGACGAGCCCGATAGACTCGAGGAGAAGATCGAGGCCGAGAGATGAACGGATGAAGCATAGTAGCCACCGGTGGAATTCTTATCGCCCCCGCCTCCGCCACTGCAAGGCCGGCAGGCTGGCTTAGGATATTCCTAAGGTAACAATTCCTACCACTCCTCCATATACCCCGGCCCTCTCCCGAATTCCCTCTGTTGAGGACTCGGGATTGCCCCGAGTGTTGAGAAGAGACGGGCGGTTGCTGTAGTTATACCCCCGCTGGCCTCTCCGGACCTCCGGTGTGGGCTCGTGATTGCCGATAGCAGTCACAAAGCTTTGCCGAATATGTGCTCATGCTCATGCTCATGTGATCGTAGGTGAAGGCTGGATGGGGAGGATGGTGAGGTGGTGGACGTGGAGGAAGGTTGCTGGGGAGATAGCCTGGGGACTTCTTGTGATGTGCCTTAATATCAGGTAGATAGAAGCCGAGTAGATAGACCGAAGCCCCGGAGAGGTGTGTTGCCTGGTGAATTGCCTTCTTGTAGCCCGGACGCTAGGCCAGAAGACGGCTAGACTGGCGGAGTTGACACAGCTCAAATCGAGTACCAAGCCCCTCGCTGGCGGCTTGGTTGCGGACCCTGCCATGTGAAAGTTAGCTCTGAATAGGGAGTTGCTGGGGAGAATGCCTACCTCCTGCCCTTGTCAATTGTAAATAGAAGCCGAGTAGTTTGCCCGAGAGCACCAGAGGAGCTGGTTGCCCCATGAACAGCCTTCTCCTAGCCCCGAGACTCAAGCCAGCTGGGCAGGAAGGCCAGCATTGCTATAGCTCGAATCGAGTACCAAGCCAGCTTGGAAGCCAGCTTTTTCTTGCTACAGCTCGAATCGAGTACCAGGCCAGCTTTTCCTTGTTACAGCTCGAATCGAGTACCAAGGCAGCTTGGAAGCCAGCTTTTCCTTGTTACAGCTCGAATCGAGTACCAAGCCCCTCCTGCAGTCTTAGCTGCAGGCCCTGTGATAGTTAGCGAAGACGGGGAAGTTTCTAAGGAGACAGCCTACCTTCTACCCTCCTCCTCTGTATATCAAGCCCGAGCCCCTATCCCTAGAGCTCAGAAGAAGAGGTGGATAGGATGTTGCCCAGTGAACTCCCCTCTGCCACTGCTCTCGTATCGAATCGATACGAGTACCAAGCCCACCGGCCCGTTAATTCTCTGCCAAAGCCAGCTGGCCGTTACCCGTTGTCCCGTCTCGTCTCTCAAGACCCACAGAACAAGGCTATCACCAAGTCAACAAGCCCAACCCTCCACTCCACGAGGCTCTTCCCGGTCCGAGCAGCACAGTAGAGGCCGTTGGATAGGCAATCACCCCCTCAACGCCCATCTTAGCCTCAGCACCCCAACCGCTTCGTAACTGAAGATCGCCTATCTTATCAACCCCCTCACCCGCACCTCCCTGCCCGAACCACGCTCGGCTCGCTCAACGGCCCCACTCTTCCTACCAGGCACGCCCGACATATCAACACCCTCCCTTCCTTCTATCAATGGGCAGTAGCATAGCAACAAGGCCCATAAACCCCATATCACCAGCTACCCCGAGCCACCCTCCGTGAACCGGACCGGAACGAAGACAGTGATTTCGAATCGAGGGCGCCGAGATTAGAGCCTCGCCTTGGCAACCGGTATCGAAGAGTGCGAGAAAGTCGCGAAGGTGCTTCTCGCTCGCGATTTGAAGGGATGTCGTCGGAGGAGGTTTGCTCGGAGGTAGATGGAGTAAACGGAGTTCGAGTACTGAGCGAGAGGACTTGAAGATCGTATCG
This sequence comes from Ascobolus immersus RN42, assembly GCA_003788565.2. Taxonomy (NCBI): domain Eukaryota; kingdom Fungi; phylum Ascomycota; class Pezizomycetes; order Pezizales; family Ascobolaceae; genus Ascobolus; species Ascobolus immersus. Next base: position 98,678 of record ML119794.1, read on the forward strand.
ACGTTTGGGGCATGCTGCAACCTACGAGTCGAGGACCCCAAGAATCGACAACCAGCCAAAATCCACTAAACATAGTTAGTACGGAATCACCAGCGAGAACAGGAAGCCCCCTGGTGAAACCCAAGGAGCATCATTCGTAGGCTGTGTGGAAAAGGAAAGAAAGATAGAGAAAATGGGTGTTTGATGGCTATCGTAATATGGTCCTCGGAGACTCGGGTTTGGTGGGAATCTGGCCTTTTGAGTTCCTCCGTCGGTTGACTATGGCTTTCGGCTCTTGGGTTGGGCGTCAGAAGTATACGAAGTACACGGAGCTCGAGGAGGTGAGCTGGTTTAACGACTGAGATGAGTTGAAGATCTTATCGAGATACGGACTTCAGGCATAGGCGAAGCGAGCGCAGAATCCGTTGGTAAAAGTCGGTTTCGAAATACAGTAAAGAGTGTGGCAACATCTGGATTGGAGATGTTAGAGAAGCTTGAAGAAATGGTGGATAGGAGATCTGGAATCGAGAGAAGAAGGAAGATGGTGCTTGCTATGGAGGTGAGACACGAAAGAGATAGGCATAACGAGCGCAGAAGTCGTTGGTGAAATCGAGTTGGGAGGTAAAGAGCGTGGCGAGATATAGAGATGCTAGGAAAGTTTGAGAGAAGAAACAAAATTGCGCTTGCTATGGAGGTGAGATATGTAGGCGATAGGCGTAGCGAGAGCACAACCCGCTGGCGGAAATTGGGTAAGAAATGGAGTAAAGAGCGCTACGAGATCTGGAGATGTCAGAAAGAGCTCGTGAAGGTAGACAGGCATGACGATAGAGAGGAGCGATGGTGCTTACTACGGAGGTACATACCTATATATGCTTCCACATCGATAGCTATGGCGTATAGTCGAGTAAATCAGAAGGACGAAACAACGAGATAACGCCCAAATAAAACAAGAACAAGACAAAGATTCTCCCCCACTCCTCCACCCATCCCCTTACCATCCTACATCATCAACTCATGCCCTCATACCAAAGTACCGTCATACCAACCCATAACGAATCCCAAACCAGACCCAACCACAGCCCCTACCACCCCAACCCCCTAGGCGCCCCACTCCACCCCACATCCCCCCCAATCAAACTCAAATCAACAGTAGCAGCATCATCCTCACTATCACTATCATCCACCCGAAACCTCATAACATCCACCTCTTCCCCAGGCACAACCGCATACCCCCCCCTAGCTAGTCCCCCATCATAGCTTCTCCGTAGAGGGACATATCCACCCCCCCTCGCTGACCTCTGTCGTTGCACTTCTGCCTCCGGTCTATCCACCACCGGCGTCGGCAGCGCTCTGCTCTCCCGCTCCCCCCACGGAACCTCCTCAAGCAGCGGGGAGACGGGCCGGTGGTGGTGGTTGAAAGAAGGCATTCTTGATGGCGGACAAGAGGCGACGGAAGCGTGGTATTGGTGGAGGCTGAGGTTTGTGGTTGATGTTGCTGCTGTGGAGACGGTGTGGTGGGAGTAGCGGGAATTTGCTCTCGAGGGTGCTGTTGTTGCTGTGTGGAGGGAGTTTGCTCTTGATGGGGCAAGGAACGATTGTGCTTGTCTTGGTGGATAGGGGTGCTGAGTTGAGGTGGTAGTGATGGGCACTGCTTGTGGCGGGCGAGGTGGTGAGGTAGGTGGTGCTGAGGTGCGGTATTGTTGGCTTGACGAGGGCGCGGCGGCAGTTGTTTGCTGTGTGGATCTCTGTGACGAGACAGCTGGGGCAGGTGTCTGAGTTTGTGCTGGAATAGATGGCTTGACTCCACCAGTTAGCGCCCCAGCACCTCCAGTAGCCAAAGCAGCACCCTCATAACCCTCATACCCCCACCGTCCCTCCCTAGTCCAACTCGCCGACTTCGGTGTAATAACAAACCCATCCAGCGAAGCTCTTGGCCCACTCCCATAGCCCATCTCCTCCTGCCTCTGTACCAGTCGCTCCTGCTTATGCTGTGGTACAGGCGCAGTGTAGTGGATGGAAGAGGTAGTGTATGAAGGTTGAGCTGAGGCTGGTCTTTGCTGTGGTGGAGTCGTGCTAATACCAAAGAGACTTTGCTGTGGTGGTTGAGGCTGGTGGTATGGAGCGTCGAAGTAAGCTGGCCTCTGGTACTCAAAGCTTCCAGCCGAAGCATCTGCAGAATACTGTCCATAGCCACCAGGCGTGCCAAAGAACGAAGGCTGCGAAACAGGCCTACCTTGCTCATAAACCACCTGTGTTCCTCCCATACCGCTCTGCCACCCTGAAGAAGCGTATCCGTGCTGAGACACCGGTCTGACCTGCTCAAAGCTTGTTCTCGAGTGAGCAGTAACTGGCCTCTCCGTAGTGACCGTAATTGATGTTGAGTGAGGCCTGTGAGGCGGTGTAAATGGCATTCCAGCGGGCGGAGCAACGTAGACTTGATGACTCGCTGGGTTGGAGATGGGGACATGCTCGTAGACGGTAGGCATGTGCTGCTGCTGCTGAAAAGGATGCGTCGACAGGTACGGCGAGGGTGCAGGCGGTCTCGTCGTTCTGGGATCTTCGAGCGGCTGGTAAAAGCCATACGGCTCATAGCCCACCTGTCGTCCCAGTCCCGGTAGCGTCCAAGCCTGTCTCATCGCCGGTCGTGCTGAAAGCGCCGCAGCTGGCATAGCTATCGGTGTCGGCGGCGGAGGATGGCCGATAGGCTGCAGCGTAGCTTGCGGCGGAGAGGGCACAAACATCATCTCCACCTCCTCCACGCCACTAGGGACCCTCTCATACGCTCTCGGTCTGGGGATTGCACCAGGCGGTCTTGCTCGTCTCCGTCGTTTTCGAGGTCGGCGGAAACATCGTTTGCAGTAGAGGACGAGTTTGTTTGTCGTTGTTGGCGAGGGTGAAGAGGGGACGGCGGGCGGGATGGTGTAGAAGAGGTAGGCGGCGAGGAGGGCAAGGACGAAGGCGCAGAAGATGGAGACGCTGGTGATTATGAGGGTGCTTGAGAGGGGCATTTGAGCGTGGGGAGGTTGGAGGGGTGTGGGGGGGCATAACGGGAAGGAACGGGGTCGTGGTGGGAGATGGAAGGACGTGGAATGTGCAGGGGGGACAGACAAAGAAATGGGTTTGGTGACGGATGCGGGCGATGTGGGAGAGCGAACAATGAAGGCGTTGAGTTTGGGATTGAAAGAAGTGGAATGTGAGGGTGGATAAGGAGGAGTTTGGGAGGTCGAGACTCGAAGCTTAGGGTGGTGTTGGAAGAAGAGTCCTCGTCGCTCGGTAAAGTCAAATTGTAGTTTTCCGGCACAGCACGAACTTTTACAGACAAATCTCACGATTGCAGTTGTCACATTACGGAGAGAATATATGGAGCAGAGATTGCATTGATTTTAAAGGATCCGCAGCCCGAAGGCCCGGTCAAATCCCGAAAACCTCCAAGGAATCAGGAAACCAATACTCCAAGTCATGGGGAAACAAAATTCAAGCCATAAACATCCAACCAATGCAGGTAAGTACAAACCGTAAAGAAGCTATATACAAGAAGTAGAATCACTCTAGTAGCAAACCCATTCCGAGTAGTCCAAATCAAGCGGAGAGTCGTCGCCCGCAGGCGCAACCTCCTTCTCTTGAGCCGAACCGCTCACCGTACCATCCACCACTCCCATTCCCGGCAATCCCAAAGAAGCTTTCAACATCGCAGAATCCTTCAAGATCCATCCAGCCTCGTCTGCGGTGTATCCCAACCCATCGAGCCTGTACCTGAGGTACGAAGCACCCCACCATTGCACCGGATCCAATTCCTCCAGGGCCTCGGCAATCTCGGGGTCCCAGACGTTGCAGCTCCATCTGAGGCCGTCCATTTCGGGCTCCATGGTCGGCACAGCTGGTGGTGAGGGCACGGGTGATGGTGGTGGTGGTGGTGGTGGTGAGGGCACAGGTGACGGTGGTGGTGGTGGTGAGAAAGAGCGGGCATTGCCCCATACCTCCGGTGTTGCCGGTACGAGGGACCCAGGAGCCTCTCGTACCACACCGTAGCCGCCAAACTGGCAAAAAGGCTGCGTTGAAGCGAAGGCGCACGTCGAGGGTGAGCGAAAGGGGGCGTCTTCACCAACACTGGCACTCGTTGCACCAGGGACAGCATACGGCTTCCCAGCATGTCCCACAGCCTCCGCCTCCCTCCATCCCTCCATGCTGGAACTCATGCCCATCTCCCAGTAATCCCGACGGTTCTCGACGTCCACGTTGTGTCTCCATTCATCTGGCGACACTGGCGAGTAGTGAGGAGTCTGACGCAGTCCCGGAGGCGAGACCAAGGGAAGACCTGCAGCAGACATCCCTGATCGAGCCGGCCTACCCTGCAGAAGGTTCCAAGCCTCTGCTTTGAATCCACCCTCAAGCTGTCGTTGAAGGGCGGTATGCTCCTCGAGAGACAAAGACGTCGTTTGGTGCTGGCTCGGAGCCTGCGCATGCGGCGGCGGGTAGTGATGAGATGTCGTTTGCTGGCGGGGCGGGTATTGGTGAGCTCGAGACTCCGTTTGTTGTCTCGGCGGCGGGTAGTACTGAGAAGCCCCAGCCAGCTGTGCCGGCCGCGAGGACTGGCACACTGGCTGGGGTAAAAGAGTATTCGATCCAATCGACGGTGCTTGGGTTGCTGAGAAAGAGCCATACCTTGCGATCTTAAACTGCCGCTCACCATCAAGCTTAACCTTTTCTGCTTCATGTCGACGACGTTTGCCTCTCATGGAACTCGATGGTAACGGCGATGGTGGAGGAAATGCTGTCATGTCGCGGAAGGCCTCGTGATCATTCAGGACATCTGGAAGAGCGGCAAGATCCGTCCAAAAACCCTTCGTTCTCGCATTTGGTGGTGGTGGCGGTAGTGGTAGCGGTGGTGGTGGTGGTGGTGGTCGCTTTGCTTCCATCTCTCGAACCTTCTGGGCGACGGCAGCTCTACAGACAGTGGCCATAGCCAGTTCCTTCTTAGCATACTTCTCCTCCAACCCAGCCTTGAGGCTCTCATATGCTTTATCAGCTTGGGAAAAGCCTTCAGTGAAGGCTTTAAAGTGCATCATAACCATCAGTACTCGTCGCATCATGGGACCATGCTCCAACTGTGTGCGTTGCCTTGGGTCTGTGGAAAGCTCCACCTTCGGATTCTTGTGGTAGTGGTAGAGTAGAGTGTGGATTTCCAGGTCCATTGCCTTAAGCTGGTGATAAGTGCGAGGCTGTGGTGGTGCGGCCCCTGGTTGGCAAAGCCTTCTCCTCAACTCTTTAGCCACACTGCTCATGACCAGGAACTCACATGCCGTGAACTGTATGGGAACAGTCTCAAACTTTTCCCTCCCACCGTTCTTAGCCCTCCACTGGTCGTTGTAAAAATGCTCAGAGCCAGCTACCTCAGACATATGAATCCCCTTAGGCAGACTTATCTTGAGAGAGGCACTGTGGCTAGTCCTCACTGCCTTCTGTGTTCGGTTGGCGATTGTCTCATTCCTACCCTGCGAGGTTTCTCTGCTAACACCTTGCATCATCAAACTGAGAACAGTTGAGACCTCTGGGGCTAATTCCATCAGAAAGCTGTGCTCTCCATCAAAGTCTAGGCCTTCATGACGAGGACCAGCGACAAGGATGGATTCTGTAGGATCTACCAGTCTCTGCACCAGCTTCAGGTGTTGCTCAGGCTTTGGGAAAAGGCATTTTGCGAAACCTTCGGTCTTGTCGCCCTCTTTCTTTACTTTCTCTTTCCTTGCCTTGGTGAACGCCATAATCTTCTGCGCTCCGTAGACAGTATAGTAAAATGTATGACAAAAGATGTAAGAAGCGTCGCGTTGAAGGTCGTAAGTTGTGTGTGTAAAGCCGTCGTATGTAGGTGCTTACTTACTTGTATTCAAGTATAAAGACCACTCGATGAATGGCGAAAAGTTTTGGAAAATGGAGCGGTGGGACAAGAGCACTCATGAAATATTTACTTGCAAGGACACCTTTGCTACGACGCTTAATTCTCGGTTATACTTGAGTCATGGGGAGCCATTCGAATCCATCCCCTTCACGCGGAGATGTCGAGATGTGACCTATGAGCGCCCACTGCAACGGACAATTCTACGTACGTACTTCATTTGGCACACAGTGATTTATCAACGGGGGTTTACTACTTAAAACAGAGAATGTAACTCCGGGCTTCATTGCTGGTATAACACGCAGTTTGCTTGTCTAAACAGGCACCTAGGTTAAGCACTTCTAACTGTACTTGTATCTGGCCGCTTCCCTCCCTCGCACCGTGCCGTTGTTGATTCCTCATTCCCCACGGCGTTGAATCCTCCCTCACACCGCTCTCTTTTCTCGGGCCCCCGTACCGGTGTTGCCAGCTCGATCTCGTCCCTCGCTCACTCGCAGTGTGCGGTTGTCGGGCTCCTTGCTTGCTCCGGTGCTGCCGGCTCCTCGCTCGTACCCTGCCGTCGTCGGCCTTTTTCTCGTACGGGCGGCATTGTCGGTTTGGTCTCCTCCCTCGTAACTGGTCTCCTCCCTCGTACCAGCGGCGTTCTCCCTTCGATCTTCTCCCTCGTACCGGCGGCTTTGTCAGTTTCAAATTTTGGTCTCCTTCCTCGTATCGGCGGCATTGTCGGTTTGGTCTCCTCCCTCGTACCAGCGGCATTGTCGGTTCGATCTCCTCCCTCGTACCAGCGGCATTGTCGGCTCGATCCCCTCCGTCCTACCAGCGGCATGTCGGTTTGATCTCCACCCTCATACCGTGCTATTGTCGGTCTCCTCCCTCGCTCCCTCATTCCAGTGTTGTCGGTTTGGGTCCTCTCCGTCATTCCGTCGCGCTGTGCCATCGTCGGCCTCCTCCCTCGTATTGGCATCGTCGGTCTTCCTGGCGGCGTATCAGATGGTTTGTTGGAGGGAAATCGTAGGTATTGTTTGTCGTTCTTTTCTGGAAGTAAAGATCCATCAATAAAACTCCACAAGTGCAGGCTGTGGTGGTGAGAGCTGAGGCTCGCATTCGGGATGCATGGGGGAGGGGAGAGGAGGTTGATGCTTGAGGTGGGGAGGAAGGGTGGGATACGGGGGGAGAGGTCGATACTTGATGCGAGGGGGAAGGGGGTGTTGAGTTTCGAGGTGGTGGGGAGGGCTGGGCGGATGTTTGGTGTGGGTAGCGTTTGTCAAGGTGACGCGTCGGCCTTGTTATCCTAGACTTTTGGGGCTGCATGAGGGTGGTTGTTTGAGCTTCTCGGAGCGCGTCTGGCAGATGTACGTTCTGCTGGGATGCATATGCATATGCATGCATGTAATTGTACATCGATCGAACGGAGCCGCAATGGGGTGCTTCAGGTTACAGGAAGTAGCCGGCCATGAAGGGTAGGGATATCCGAGTCACCGCACCAATGCATCGAACGTTAGGAAAGTAACAGACATCGTTAGGAATTGTCAATTGAAGTTAAGCGTCAAACGCATGCGTTCTTAAGAGTCTAGGTACTTAGTGTGTTCGTCCTCGACGCCGGCTACATACTTAAGCAAGACGTTCTCCCTTCATTGAACTCTGATCGATCCTTGTTTATTCTCATCCTCCCAACATCGTCCGTACCTCTTGACAGAACTTGAAGATAAACCAACCAAATAAAGATAAACATGATTGGCCCTAGAATTCCCTCTCTTCCACCACTCCCCGGTATACCTCTCCATCCGAGAGCCATACGTATGCTAGCAGCCCAATGGCCTAAGAACTCGAAGCAACATAAAAGGACCGATCCCAAGACCGTAGCGAGCTTCTCCGGCTTAGAAGTTAGGCCAACCTACTTGTGACGTTCCTGTATTCACTCACGAATTGGGGGAGCGGGCTTCCAATTGGCTATTCGCTATTATTCCTTGTGTTTAGCGAGGAGGGCCTTGGAGTAATGTTCAGCGCTTGCCGCGCTTATTCCTAAGAGTTGAAAGTTCCTTGCGATTCGTTAAGGACGACCTGCCCCCTCCGTGCTAGCAAACTAAAGTAGAAGTGCCTGGGTAGCCATACTTATGCCACGAAAGCCTCCAAAAATCACCAGGTAAGCTTTCAATATCGCGCTCACCACTTTTACCTTCACCCACTTACACCATCAAAGCAACAAACACACTTTTTTTTACAAAACTTTACTTTTTTTCGCTCTTCCATCATGAAGGAGCAGGGCCGAGAAGGCTTCAACACTTATATCCACCCAAAACCCGTCCCGCACCTCAAACTGGTTCAATCTTGCTACGACGAGGCCACCACGCCCATCTACGTCGTCCCTCGCGTCCCCAATCGCACCTCTCTCGACCTGCTGGATCCCTTCCTCCTCTCCACAACGCATGCATTCTACATGCTCATGTTTCAATGTCGCGACGCCCACACATTAAGTGAGAAGACGACCAAGAAGTTCCCCGATGGGACAGCACGACATGGCGACGTCTGGAAGATGTGCTCCGACAAGTACGCGTCCGTTGATCTCAGGACCATCGCTGGAAAGCCGCACGACCCAACAAAGAAGCCAACCAAAGCGGCTATGGACATCTTGTTTACCAGTGCAGAGCTTTTGGCGTTGAGACGGATGGCCGACCGTTACTCCTCGACGCACCAGAACGAGGATCCCTATGGCCGTGCCGATTGGAAGACCATCCAAGACACCGCTGTCGGGAAACTCATGGATGGACAGGAGCAGAACTACAGGGACATTGACGATGCCATTCATGCCGAACTCGACAGAATCATGACGTTTCTGAGCTTGAATCCGACGCAAGGCCAGCAGCTAAGCGCCCTCGAGAAGGTTACCTTGGAGTACGGACCGATGCTACGCAAGGTGTTGGGTGCGCTCAGATTCACGGGATTAGCAAGAAGGGCCGAGCCCTTCCGAGCAATCAGGGATGGCTACGAAGCTTCAAAGAGGGCTTGGGCTGTGAACGACGGAAAGTTCTTGAAATCGGCCCGCTTCAACTACAAAGAGAATGCTGAGAAGGAGAGGATGAAGCGGGAGGCTCTCATGCCGTACAGGAAAAGGTCAAGGGCCGCGACGGACGAGGAGGACTCTGGCGTTGATGTCTCTTTGCCAGCCCCACCACCGAAGAAGCGACAAACCGTCTCCTCCGCACCCGTCTTGCCTCTCGCTCCCGTCCCAGACTCAGCACCATATTGGCAAACACAACCTGCTCCCGCTCCGCAACCGGATGCTCTTTGGTCAGAGTTTGCGCCATCAGCATCCTCCAGTACTGGATCAGAAGAAGGTCCTCGCTATCCAGATCAACTCCCAGCATGGGAATCAGCTCCTCTGCCGCCGATTGGCAAGTCGTGGCCCCCTTCTTTACCAGAGGTGCCTTCAGAGCCCTTCGGTCTTGGAGATGTCGGCTCGTTCGCAAACTCTGAACCATGGACAGATTTCGAATTCTCTAAACCATGGATTCCATCGTCACCACCCTCGCGAAACAGCTCCACAAGCGCATCGACCTTCACCTCTCGCAGTACTTCTCCCGCTTCCTCAAAGAGCTCGGTCGCCTCCTCCTTCACCCCAGCACCACGTTTCCCGTTGGATCCTCGTCTGTCGGCGTTCCCAGTGGATCCCTACCAGTCACCGTCGGAGCCTCGTCTGCTACCATCGTACAACGCTCTTTCTGATTTCCTCAACGTCCCTCAGCACGGGCGCCGGCATGGCATGGAGCACGGACTTGGAGTTGATAAACATGCCGAGACTAAGGCTCGCCCATCCGCCATGTCTCATGATGAGTTGTTGAAGAAATGCGGGCCGGCACCGGCTTGGCTACAGGAGCCTCCTACAGCAAGACAGCCACAGGTGAGCGCAGTTACTCCGAGTCAGACTCCCATGTCTCGTCCTAACTGGCCTGAGCAGGCACCACCGATGACCGCAGTCTCCAGCCTACCTCGCCTCGACACTCGCTCTCACCCTCATGGTAACGCCCACGCCTCTTTGGTTCCCACACCGTCGCTGCAAGATTGGGAGCACCGATACGACCAATACGCCTGGCAAAACCTCAAGAGGGACGGTAGCGCTATTACTTCAGAGCGACAGGTAGTGTCCAAGCCGGCCGAGCGGTTGATGAATTACCAGTTCCGCCAGCCTTTGGCCCAGCAGCACGGCAACACGGTCATGCAGGGATATATGGCGCCAAGTTCAGCACGACGGATGAATGTTCCGGCTCCGGTTGGTGCGAATCGATACCTACAAGGTTCAGGAAGAGGGATGAATGCTCCGGCTCCGCGTGGTCAGCTATCGGTACCAAGTCAGAACAACGTGCCTTCTCAGCAGCTACAACTGCCGTCGTCCTCCTCCGAAGTTCATGGCATGAACCGTGACTACTCGCAGACCGCCTACACGCCTCAGCAAGCCCCACAAAGCCAAATCTTCGGCATGCCGCAAATGCTCGAATTCGACTACTCGGACCCCATCATCAGATGCGCTATTGCGACGAAGGAGGCTGCTAGGCTCGCCGAGGCCAAGATTCTGGCGGAGATTGACGAGCAGAAGAAGCAGTCTGAGCTCGATGAGGCTAAGAAGCAGGCTGAGCTCGACGAGGCAAAGGAGCAGGCCGAGGCAGCAGATCTAGAGAAGAGTCGGCTCTGGTATGAGGAGTATCTTCGGACGCAAGCGCAGCAGTGGGGCAAGGTGAAGACGACTAGTCGGTGCTACTAATTTTGTTGACGAGGGTGCGAGATTGGTGCTTGGAGATAGGTTGGAACATTTGGCCAACTCATGACATGATGGGTGTTACGAATTACGCGGAGATGACACGATGTTTTTGCTTACCTTCTTCCTTTTCTTTTCTTCCTCTTATTTTTTTTGCGTTTCTATGCATTGCATTGCATTGCTTGTTTTTTAGACATACCTGCACCGGCGTGGGTTGGGAGCGTCGGGTGGAATCATGACAGTACATTATGGGATTATGGCATTATGGCATTACTGCATTATGGCATTATGGCATTATGGGATTATGGCACGCTACGATTTGGATGGAGTTATTGAGGCGTGTATGCATGGCGAGGAGTTACAGTAGAAATGTATGCATTTCGCGAGGTTAGGACTTGGGGGTATGGGTATCAGGGATGAGTTGTGGATATGACTTTACTTTTTAACTTATAGTGCGCTTGGAATTTATGCTCTTCTTTCCTTTTACCTTGTTTGTGGCATAATGGAGTTATCGAGGTATCTGATGCATGGTTTCCGGAGTTATTGACAGTGCATCTGCATTTGCGTGGGGTTATAAGTTACGGCATCGTGGCATAATGGCGGTATGAAGGGATGTGTATATGGAGTTGGTGCGTCTGCATGGCATGGGGTTACGTTGTTGTGCTTTTTTACTCGTTGTCTCGTTATGTTCAAGTTGTTGTTTGTTTATTTGGGCAGCATGCGGTCTTATCTTCATTTCCTGACGGGAAGGGTGGGAGGTGAATTGAGGAGACCCTACTGCGTGCGTGCTTGGTTTAGATGTTTAGAGCTAGAAAACGAAGTCGAAAATACAAAAAAAACGTTAGAAAGGAATTTGGATGTTTGGAAAGTCAACATGAGCGGCATACATGTGAAGTGTGGGCGTTCGCGTTCGTGAACGGTTTCTTTGTGGAGTTTTCCGACTCACGCAACCAACGAGCTTATCAGGCACCGAAAACGTTCAAGAAATCGTGACATTCCGAGTGCATGAATCACCTTGAGGTTTGTGGAAGGGGTCTAGATACGCGGATAAGCGGGCATGTTTGTAGTTTTGACTTGATATGTACCAGTTAGAAAGAATTACATACCCCGGAATGGCATGGTTTGGTGAATATTGCATGTGATCTTGATTCGCCAAGCTCATCCTCGTAGCGAGGATCGCAGAGCCAGGGGAACACTTATCCTTAAGACTCGTACGAGGCTAGATACACAAATCATGGCCAGAATTTGGTGGGGATGCCGACCATCTTTGGCCATCATTTGTGTATTCAGCCTCGTAAGTACATTGTGACAGTCATGATTCGGACCATACAGTACACTGGATGCACGGAACGGTAGATCCAAACTGCGGATGTCTTGGTTTGTTTTGATATGTAATCGGGTGTGGCTTTACTGTAATATGCATGCAGCATGCACATGCCCAGATGTAACGGTCCGTTTGCATGTATACTTCACGGCCTTAATCTACTTACATTGTATGTTCCCGTCGATGCCGTTCTCCACCAGAATAATGATTCCACGGGTCGCTTCCATTGGTACCTCCTCAGATTCTACTGTAAATGGTTGTAAACGCATTCGGGTGGACTTGCCGGTGAGTTGCTATGTACGTATACATTAAGCTCTAAGTATACAGGTATAACGAATCCATACTTATGCATAAGCACCGTTTGTGCGGGAATCTTCTGTGGGGAATCCAGAATCACTGAAGTTGTAGGACACTTGCGGGCCAAGCAAGTGCAGTTACGAATTTATCGAAGTTAGACAACTAAAAGAATCAGAAAGGGGAGGATCTGCAGTCTCATTTGGTATGTACGGTACAAAGTACCCAGATGTTGATATAAAGAAGAGTAAGGCTTGGAAAGCTAGGAGTTGTGCCCTTGTCGTTCCCTGTACAGTGATGCGCTAATATTGAGCTATCCAATCTGAACGATGCCGGTTGCGCTGGAGTATAAACACAAGAATGCGGTATTCACATGCACATCGCTTTAAAATCCGATTGCCTTCGTACATAGTATGTACTTGATTGAGTACTTCATGTTGAAGGGGACCGTATGTTTCAAAAGCATCACTCCGCACCAGCTCAACCACTGCGATCCAATCAATCCTCGGAGATATTAAGTAAATCTCCGGGGTACGAGCGTTTTTTTAAAGTTTACATCAAGCAGTTAACGCTTGGGGGAGGAGTGAGCAGATGGTGAGCCTGGTTTTGAGAATCAAAACGATTAAGGCAGCTATTAACAGAATATCACAAAGATTGGAATCCATACTAGAATGGATTATGGTGGATGTTGATGCCAAAATACAGCACTGGTATGTTGGTGAGGACCGCCAAGCCTTAACCCTTTGATGTAAACTTTTTGAACTCGCTCGTACTGCATGTATATAAAGTATAAAGTAACCTCACATCTCTCTCCATCTCGTTGAAATAAGACACATTCAAACAACGAGGTCCACTCCAAAGTACCTTGTTTGCACTCGTCGAAATCGGCACGCAGACAGCCTTCAGAAGTTGCGTCACAGACGCGCAACGAGGCTTGAATGCCAAAGGAAGCATGCATGTTTCGACTCCGGCATTTCGAATCAATCTTCGTGAATCATGAGAGCCGTATAGGGTTATTCTGCATACAAAAAGTACATATGACACGAAGCGAATAAGGGTAAAAGAATACACTACTTATTACACAACGTGAAGGATATGCATTTAAATCCTCAACAGTACGAGACTAGAGCCAATTGAGCACTTGTACAATACGTTCGTTCTTTCAAACAAAAGCTACCGGTCTGCAGCGCCGGCCGGAAGTGATCCATCCACTTAACCTCTCTTAGGTTATATGTTCATACAATGCATTGAGAGGATTCACTAACTCGAATAAGGAGGCCTGATCGATAGCCTGGCCAGCTGTACCATGGGTGTAGTTATGTTGCTTTTTTAGATGACAGAGTTCCGGGGCATGGAGATGCCATCCGGGTTGCGGAGTAAGTGCAAAAGTACTTAATAACGTCTTTCAATTGAGCGTCGACAGCTCCATCGCCCCATGAACTCGTTCCCAGATCTTGGGTAGTTTAAGTAAATACTTAGTATGCAGCTGACGCATACTAGAACCATGACGTCTATAGATTGTGTTCGTTTGACAAATGATCTGAGCCCTTATGATATCCTACTCGCCAAACCAGAACCGGAGCCATTTCTGGCACCCATGTAGCGGCTTTAGAGACAGCCCTTGCATCACAGCTGGCAGAAGGATAAGGCTACCGGCTTTCTATGCCGAGGCTTCACCGTCGGTCTTCAACACGGTATCAACTGGCCATGGTGTGGGCGTTTGCATACTTGTAGCAACGACAGAGTGCAAGACTACTCACACTCCAGTACTCTCGATCACATCCGAACAGATAAAGTAAAGCATGACGGACTCAGATTCTCAACCTTGCGATTGAAATTTGGGAAACTCACCTGGAATCCATATATCATCAGCAACATGGGAGAATCTGGCCGTGGTCTAAGCGAGGCGAATTTAGAACCACTTCTCTAAGGAAGCGAACTGGACCTTGGCACGCCTCGTACAGAACGAGATTTCTGGCCCAGATCTGTTAGAAGTCTCTAAACAGAATGAATTTAGAAATTACTACAAGTAGTGATCAATATACTTAACTCTCACCGTTTATTATGCTTAATTCTTGTAGAAAGGAGATATTACAAGCAGTTCACCATCAACAATTCTTTTATTAACACTGGCATTTACCCTATACAGGATTCTATTCTACAACTACTTACTATACTAACAAACTGTAAGTACTTACTAGGTTATACCGCAGTGACAAGCTGTGCGAATTCGGCGATCGAAAGTGAGATCGAGGGGGCTACGGAGTGGAGTTCAGTGGTAACGATCTACGGAGTCGAATTCGGCGGTGACAAACTACCAGTGACGAGCTGCGGAGTCGGATACAGCAGTGACGAGATGCGGAGTCATAAATGGCGGTGACGAGATGCAGTGACGAACGACGAAGTCGTTAGTGACGATCTAGGAAACGGCGGTGACGAACTGCAGAGTCGTTAGTGACGAACTTCGGAGTCGGAAACGGTGGTGACGAACTGCAAAGTCGTTGGTGACGATCTCGAAAATGGCGGTGACGAACTGCAGAGTTGGGTACGGCGGTACTGAACTACAAAGCCAGATGAAATCTTTGACGAAGGCATCGCGCCGGCAACTAACAGTGAAATTTATACCTGAGTTGGTCTTGGCAGGGTAGAACCCTTGAATCTCGTGATAACTACTGTATTAGGAAACTTTGACGATATCAAGATATACTCATCCGACTTGATGCCGTGAGCCGATTTGGTTATCGGCAAGCAAGATCTTAAAGCTCAACTAATAGACCAAATATATTCATAATTCCCTAGTCAGTTTATCTACACAGTTCTCAGATTCTTTAGAGCCGAATAGAAGCTGGGCTTGGCATCAACAACCGTGCCCAGATTCAGGCATGTTGCTGATGATACTTTAAGCTCGAATGATTAGTACTACATAAAGCATAAAACGATAAAGGTGATAGGAGCACCGACGGAGATAACGTCTAGAGTGTTTTAAGCTCATTCAAACGTAGAATGCAGGTGATAGATGCCCTTTGTGTTCTCGGTTGCAAGTGCGAAATTCTGGGAAGTGAAGGGAAAATTTCACTCAATGTTGGTATTCTCCAGCATTATGGAGTTGAAGTGAAGTCCACAAGGCGGCATTCAGACGAGCGACAACTCCTTATTCTGACATCTCTCAATTCAATTGCAGCTCACGGTAGCAGGAAAATGGATCGATAAATCAGATAGGTAATATTGCTTACATGCATATGCATGCATGCATATGGACCTTTCGCCTTCAAATGCTAGCCACAACGCAAAGAGCCAATTGCTCTACGTATACTAATTCTTTCCTGCCATTGGAAGAAGCATACCACTTAACAAAGCCAGACGCACTCGCCAAGCTTCGTCCGCATTCGAAATCTGAATGGAATGTGACTGATTGTGGCAGCTTGTTTTGGCTTCCAGAATCGTCAAGCGCTTCCTTGGCAGATATTGTTTCAAATCACCCTTGCCACACCAAATTTCCGCAACCTTTCGCAAAGCAGACAAACACGATCGCCCCTCAAAGAACACAGAGCTGTCGTCAACTGCATCGCTCCTTACGGTGTCTAGCCCTCACTTCTTTCTGCTCCTGCCCGGCGAGCCTCTTTCGGAAACATCACAATCAACAGCGCCGCCAGCCCTCTCCCTTCTCGCTTCTTTCCTCCATTTGTTGCATTCCCAGCTGCGACCTACCCAGAGTCGAGGAAACCTACTACACCCAATCACTTTTAACAAAGAGTAGCCTCAAAATGACGACGATTGATGTTACTCCAGCGGTCTTTCCAGGGGTTTTTCACATTGTCAGCTCGAGCGATAATGTGTTTGACATCCTCCATCACAAAACTGCAAACATTGGCGACAAAGCGACGAGAAAAAGCCTTTCGCAACTCAGTTTCGACCTATACCGCCTAGCCGACTCTTTCAAGCATGTTACGGATGTCTTGTTATCCAATCCAACGAGTTCCGACCGTGAGATGACAGCTTTGAGGCAGATGGATGCCGCCGCGGCCAACCTTTCGGAAGAAGTCTATGCTGTTCTTGCCCGCGTCCGACAGATGACAGACCAAAAGGTAGGCCTCTCAGGAGTCAGGTTGACTCGCGCATGATACATCGGGCGCCTATTGGTTTGGGAAGAAGCTAATCAGTTCGCATTTAGGATCCATTTGAGCGTCTCTCTCGTACAATCAGCACGATTCAAAGACAAGTCCGTTCGATCATCAGCGTATGTGGACCTCCGTGTGGAAATGGCGATAAGAAGGCTGATGTTATTGTATACAGCTTGCGCCGCTTCTCCCGCCTCGTTCCTTTGATCTGTTTCAATACAGATATAGCCAGGAGTGGCGCACAGTTGCCTTCGGATCGATGCAATTTTTTCTTGATTTAAGCGACGCAATTTCATCTTCTCAAGAAGGACCAGAGCTCTGCCAGAACTTCAAGGATACCGGCTACTTTATGGGGTCGCTGGAAGGACGAAAAGCCTTGCAAGGTGCAGTTCATAAGATTCTGGAACTGAAGGAGGTGGACGATTTGCTTTCTCGAATGGCAGATGGCCTGGGAGAAACAATGAATGCGGAGGTAAGATAATAGATTGGCAACTAGTTTCTTTGGCGGCTATACTGACAGGTTTAGACGCGATTCCACGTTACAAACACTACTTACTGCGGTCATGTGGTAGACGTAGGCCGAGGATCCATCCAAATCTACGGCGCACCAGTTGCGGAAGCTCTCTTCGATACTGGCCGTCATGGTTTGAGCATATCCACCGATCCGGCTGAGAATCCAAAGGCAACCGCTGTGGATTCTTCGATTTACAATGCAGTTCAAGTTGAACGCAGAGGAAAAACAGTTGTCCAAAACTTGGATGGCAAGAAGTTCTCATTCGAGTTCAGGTCCGACGGCTCTTTGAAATACAATAGCCAGAAGATTACTCCAAAAGAGACATACGTCGAACTGCTCCGCCAATCTGCCTCAAGGCTTCTCCAGAAACGTTCCCTTGCGTTGTACATTAGGTAACTTGCTTTCATTCCGAGGAGGGTTTTGAATCAACGTTAACGCTTCCTAAACAGATCAACTCAGCCTGTGAACAGCTTTGCGATCCTTTTCACCTGGGATCTAGAGACTGGGGTATTTCTCGGGGTTGACACTCGAGTCAAAGACCAGAATGGCGAAGACAAGATACTTGCTCGCACGGAGTTTTTTCAGAAGGAGCAACGTCAATTGGCAAGCGGAAAGGAAAGATTCCAGAAGTACACCGCCGGTATCGATGCCATCCTTGCAGCAGTTCGTGTCGGAGAGGGCCACAACGCAACCACTACCAAGCAGTTGGAGGCCAATCTCGAGTTGATGTACAAGATGGGCCGGGTAATGCAAAACCGATTTGCAGCTTAATATGTAGTTGATCAGCAGACCCTCATCCTTATTCTTTGTCTCCTCCGGCTTTCCTTTGTTTTGCTTCGTCTTGTTTTCAAACACCCTCTTTTTGTTTTGGGAAAAATGCATGAGGGAATAGAAGTCCTGGTTTTACGGTGCAAAAGAGAAGTGCCAGTGGGTCGATAGAGAGTAGTGATTATTTGTTTTGTTGTTCGATTTTAACTTATCAACAGGTGCTGTTCTTGCTAGATATCCCGTTGCTTTCTGATAACAATTAATTTGAAACGGTTCAGCTGATCATTCGTTTTATTTAGTCTTTGGTGGCAGAAGCAAATACGAGTATTCCCAGATGGAAAGTGCAAGGCGTTGGAAGAATCATCGTTCATACTTTGGAGCCGAATAAGCTAACGTGCGAGTTTAGGCAAACGATTTGCATGTGGCTACCGAGAAAGGTTAACCAAGTAACAGAATTTGACGAAATAGAGTAAGAAGGCAAAGCTGCCATGAAACGTATGTACAACTAATGTGCTCGCTCGGAGTCCCTCCTCTAACAGTCAAACACATCCGAGTATCTATCGTCACTCCACGTGCTGAAATCGGTTCTACCTTTTGCTAAGCAGGGGTTAGCAAAATGAACGACAGTGGTGGGCATTCGGGAGCAGTTACGTGCAGAAAAATGAGAAATCAACGGATCAATAATCCGAGCTTTCCATGCCTTGGTACCTTCCATCGCAATGAGAATCTTCATGCGGTTATCGGGAGACGAATGAGCGAAGGCCTTCTCTCCAATACCCATCTCATGAAGACACTCAAGGCAAAGCTCATCATCGAACTGGATTGACCACGGCTTAGCTTCGTCGAATGGCTGTGGGTGCCAGTGGGATAGACTTACCCAAATTGGTCTTTCCACTGGCTCGCAGCTTGCTAGGCCAGTCAAGGATCCACTGGACATCCGTTCTGCGATTGGTGACGGTCCTTGGCTGTCAAACCCCATGGTGGTGATCTCGGGCTTCTCGTTGGGCGCTTCAAATGCCTGAGCACAGATTAGAGTCTGAGGGTGTAGGTAGGGGCCTGGATTACTTACAGAGCCTGAGGATTGCGTAGAGTTTGGCGGAGCTGCAAGAACAGGTCTTGCTTCTTCATACCTTTTATCTCCGTTTCCAGACGTCATTTCGATAAAACGATTAAGGTCTTCGGTAATGTCTAAGAGGATGGAGAACCAGTCAGGGCGTTCGGTTTCCTGAATAAAAAAGTCAGTTGAGCCAGTGCACTGCCACGACAGGTAGACAATCAACGATAGAAACTTTCTTTTGACACGATGCTCTGTGATTTCCGGGGATGGGATGCCTTACGCCAAAGAGGGGATACACAAGGTCAAACGGGCCGGGGAGATGAATTCCGGAGTTCGGTTGTAAGTTGGCGAGGAGAAGCGGGGTATCATTTGCAACTGGTATCTGGCGCCGGTAGGCTCCAATGTCACCGGGAACAACGTCTGTGGTTAGGTTATAGCCAGGAGTGATTATTTCCAATCCGGACGTGTCATAATCGTAATGTTGATAGCCGTGGCTTGTAAGCTGCGCCGACATTGGTGAATGTTGTGAAGGAATCTAGTGCTTGAGACACTTGTGAGAAGCGAGGTGACGCCGACGTCAATGTGGCCTCTTTGGTTCGGACTCAGAGAATCATGCTCTAGATCTCGCTGAGGCAACTCCGTTCCAACTCGGACTTGGTGTCCGTGGAAGTAAGTTTTAGTATCCAAAAGCCACGTTTCCATATCGGTAATTAGTATGTCTGGGCAGCAGCTGCGCTGCTCTGATACCTTTCGAAGTAAAACAAAAGTAAGTACAGTACAATCGAAATAAGAGCTACTGAAGCTATCAATGCTAGCCGGAAGTTGCTACCATCAATATCATTGGAGCTCGAGCTCGGAGATGAAATAAAAGCCAACTTTTCACTTGTACCGGTGATGGAGTTATCAGAGGCTCGCAAGGCGAGGGGAGAGCATGGATGATGGGTCTCTCTCGTGTGAGAGGGACATCTTAAATGCTTACTGTTATCTTTATATAAGTTTGTTTGCGCTCAGGAAGATGAGAACCTGAAGCTGTGTCAATCAGACGACTCGTTCAATCAAGGACCCCTTCAAGTTTGTAAGACCATGCCTGACGGTACGGGACTTACACCGGTAACAGTTACACCACTATCAACATTTTACACCAGTAATGATTACACCACTAAGAAACTGTAGGGAAAATAAAGGTTGCAACAGATTTTTGGCGGTGACTCTATTTTTCTTAGCAACAGATTTTGGGGGGCGGTGACAACTTTATTATTTTAGGCAACAAAATTATTATGCTCCAGGGGGGAATTGAACTGAGAACTCTTTTTAACAGCAAAAATAGGGTAAAAAGTAGGGAGCAAAATGCAACCTGTTCAAGATGACTGGTGACAACTTTCAAAATTTGGGCAACAAATTTGAGATTTAGCGGTGACAAAAAGGTGAGAAATTGGCAACAAAGGGCCTGATGACCGGTGACCGTTGCAACCTTTTTTTTCCCTACAGAACTTTACACCACTAAGCATCTAACACCGCTTACAGCTATGAGATTACACCCCTTAGAATTTACCCCAATTGATGGTGTAAAAAAGTTACCCCTCTTACCGCCACACCTTCAGTAGTGGTGTAAATCATCAACCGGGTCGAACCGTGTTTGACATGGTTCGACCATGTCGTACCATGTCTGACCATCTCGAGCCATGTCTGACCATGTCTGACACGGTTCGTGGAAACGCGCGCTTATTTTATAGCCGCGCAGGACATTTACACCAGTATGGATTACACCGCTGTCGTTTACACCTTTCACATACAGTAAAAGTGTAACCGACAGCGGTGTAAAAGAGTTACACCACTTCTGTACGGTAATGGTGTAAAACGGAAATGGTGTAACGCATAATGGTGTATCGTACAAATGGTGTAAATCTTAATGGTGTAACATTTACAGGTGTAAATGACAAAGGTGTATCTCTTAAATGGTGTACCTAAAAGAGGTGTATCATTCGTATAGGTGTAAAAAGTGCAATAGAGGTGTAAATAACCATCAGGGGTGTAAATATAAGCCGCTAATCGGTGTAAAAGTCACACAAAGTTATGTACATGTCGTCACGTCTTGTCACTTGTCATATAATTTCACAGAGTTGGTTGAACATGTGTCGTACAGTCTCGGGCATGGTTGAAGAAACAGACCGACAACGTCCAAGTCGTGCCAAAGTCGTGCCAAAATCCAAGTCGTGCCAGGGTCCAAGTCGTACCAAAGTCGTGCAAAAATCCAAGTCGTGCCAGGGTCCAAGTCGTGCCAAAGTCGTGCAAAAATCCAAGTCGTGCCAGGGTCCAAGTCGTGCCAAAATCCAAGTCGTGCCAAAATTGTCCGTTCATGACAATAAAGTTCCCCAAAATTAAAAAGAAGGAAAAAGATAGAAGGAAAAAGAATATAGGTTCGAGAACAAGAAGAAAATAAGTCAAAGAAGAAAGAATTCAACATATGAAACAGATAGTCGGAAAGTTCATCGAATATTGTAATTTGAACGGTTGTGTGTCCTGGATATAAATTAAAACAACCTCCGATATCCCTCGAATCCTTAATTGATCCCATACAATAAAACTCTCCGGAAATTTCAATGGTAATTAGAACAACATCTGCAAGAACGACGTTTCGCTGACCGGGAGTTGGCCGTGTGATTCCGTTGACCGTGTATGGCCGCGTCCCCGGGGGAACTCTAGCGGGAAGCTAGCGAGCTCTCCTTGACAAGGAGATAGCGAGGCAACACCGTGTCATGGCCGGGGTTCTGCCAGGCAGGCACTAAGAGGCAAACCCTCTCAGGGGGGCTTAGTGTCGACACCTATCCGGGGTTAGGGGGGAGTCGGTCGGCAAAGGGGTAGATTGCCGAA
>ML119795.1:0-122540 GCA_003788565.2 Ascobolus immersus RN42
CGAAAGCACAATCCGTGCCATATAATTTACAACCCGAATGCTACCAAACATACCGGTTTCATTGAGTTCAACACTGCCGATTCCCACGAGCGAAACCACAATCCGTGCCTTTTAACTAGCTATGTTGGATCTGGTCAGCTTTTAGCACCGTTAAACCCATGCGCTAGGGGCAGCTTGGCCCATCCAGCAGCTTCGCAGGACTTCATGGGGTAACTAAAGTAGTTTAGGCTCAAGTTCACAAATCACTGTTATCCCTGGCGCTGTTATCTATCCCTGGCTCAAATTATTTTTTCTTGATGAGAAGTCCAACCACAGAGAAAGAGGAATACTCACCGAACACGAACACGAGAATACCCAACTCGGAACTCCATGACATCACACCAAACAACGAGATACAATACTTCTTGCACGCACCCATATAAGCCAGACACAGAGCAATTGCGTAAAGGGGAAGATCAAGATGTCAAAACACGAACCCCAATACTCCACTACAGTACTGCAAAGGCAACAACCCGAGTACAATGACGTTCCGTCTGCTGCACGTACGTACAGCATACACTAATACAAAGAACAGCTCTGCACCAGTGTAGGCAGTCGGCCGTTAGGGCCGGCCTCAGTGTAAGCCCAGACCAGCCCACCAACTTCGGCTCGGCCTTAAGCACCGTGAAGCCGGCCTGCAATCGAACTGTGGCAGCCCAGGCCGACGCATCTCAAGCCTAGACGGCCGATATGGCCGGCAGCCATGAAAAATGTCCATTTTGGGCAACTTTCGCGACCCCTCACCCTCCTTCTCGGCACCGTTACCGACCCCTCGCTTGCTTCGGCTACAGGTAGATAAGCCATTTTGCCAAATTTGGTAGTTACACAGGCTTGCCGGCCGGCCTGGGATAAGGACTAAGCCGGCAGTATTGATTCAAAGCCGGCCTGGTTGAGGACCGTCCTCATCTGGTAGTTGGCCGAGCCTGGCCGACGCTGCTTAGGCCCAGACGGCCGGTGGGCGGCCGGCCGACTGCCTACACTGCTCTGCACGCGCCCACGAAAATTGAAGCAGCTGCGCAAACAGACAAAGGAGAAGATCAAAGACACTGTATCACTATTCACAAGACGACGATCGATGATCAAAACGAGGACAGAATAAGAAGCTCTAAGACAACTCACGAACGCAATGGTGCACCAAACGTTAAACACGGACTGCACGAAAAGCCTCCACCATGACTTCAAACGAACTCACAACACGCACCCATACAAGAAAGATACTTCTTAGCACGCATGACAACCAGGGGGAAGATCTAGATACTGTATTAACATTCACAATATAACAACCAACGAGGAAAACGAAGACGTTCCGGAACGAGAAGTGAGGGACCTCACTGAACGTAAAACAACACTCCTAACAAGAACAAAGTAAGTACACGAGAAGTTAGGCAACCTCACTGAACGCAAAACAACCCTCCGAACAAGAATTAACACGAGAAACACCTACTCCATCATGTCACACTTCACACACGCACCCACTCCCAGAGATTGGCCAAGAAAACGCAAGATAAGCAGACAGACCAAGATGGAGATCAAAGATACCGTATCAATATTAATATCCACTCGGTAAAAGATACACTCAGAAGTCCCTCCGAAGAATTCAAAAGGAGATGAAACGAGAAGAAGGAGCTATCACTCACGGGCCATAAGCACCCCACACATGCGTGCATCACAGCCAACTCCTGATACGCACCCATACAAGCAAGATACTTTTTAGCACGCAAGACAAACGACACGAAGATCACGCTGTAAAGTCCATACTCGTCTAAAACAAGAGTAGAAGAGGAAAGTACGCGCAAGGCAAGCAAGACACTGGCAGTTCACCTCACCTGGGCACGATAAGCCGCTCCAAGAGATTGAATAATAACTCACACGCACCCATGCAAGTCGACTCACGCATGACAAGCAAGAAAGCCGCACGACAGGGAAGGATAAGACAGTGTATTAATATCCACTTCGTAAAAGAAATGCTCATCAATGGCAATCTTAGAGGAAGATACGAGGAAAGAACGAGAAGTAAGTCAACTCACCGAAAGCAATAATAAAACACGGCATGAGAAGCACCCACTCCCAAGATATCGAATACCGCCTCACACGCACTCATGGATGATGGGCGCGGGCACCTAAGCCAGACACGGTTGAACCACCGTGACGCAAGTCAAGCACTCAGCTACACGGCAGGAAAGGAAAAGATGTCATATCAATATATACAACGTAAAAGATACTGTACACTTACTTAATGAGTCCAACCGAAGAAAAAGAGATTGGAAGAAGAGGGAAGATAAGACGAGAAGAAACAGCCAGAACCCATAGAACACGAGAACCCCTCACATGCATCATAACCAACTCCTTGCAAAAGTACGCAAGCAAGCAGACAACGGGGCCCATCCCAGTCGACATGAATACGAGAAGCACCCATTCCATCACTTCGAATAAACTATTCACAGGCACCCCAAACAAGCGCTTCACGGTGCAGAACCACGCAAAACAAGCAAGAAGCTAGCCACTGCACGACGAAAAAGGACAAGATACCATATCAATATCCACACTGTAAAAGCTACACTCACAAGTCCAACCAAAGAAAAGCCGGAAGGAAAAAGAGGACGAGACGAGAAGAAAGAGCTAGAACTCACCGGCCATGAGAACCCGACAGCAGCGCCTTACATGAACCCATACAAGCAAGAGGAAAGTCTTCATGAAGCACGTAAGTCAAGCAAGCAGATAACGGTGCGAACAAGCACGGACAAGAGAAGCCCCCACATCAGCACAACGAACATCATCTCTTGACACATTGCACTGGCAGGCCATACACTCCAACTATAGAAGACAGACGCAAAGGGGACAATCAAAGATACTTACGTCGATACATCAATACCATATCGATATTCGGAGCATAGAAGAAAAGCAAATGAGAGAGGAATACACGAGGACGGAACAAAAAGCGACACATCTCACGGACACGGACAGAACAAGCACTCACTCCATCACTCCCAATAAACTCTGCACACGCACGCACCCAAGACAGACCTGGGCCAAGAACACGCAAGTCAAGCAAGTAGCCCCACGACTCTGGAAAAAGATAAGATAGTGTATAAATATTCACACCGTAAAAAGAACCCCATTCAACAAGGAGGAGAGGAAAACAAGGACGAAACAAAAAGTACCATACTAAGACAGCACATGGCCACGATCAATCAAACACGGACAGGAGAAGTTTCCACTCCATCAGTTCGAATAGAATCCGGCGCACAGGCACGGAGACACGGTTGAAGCACGCAAGCCTAGTCAAGCAAGACATGTAGCCACGCGACAGGAAAGGATGAGATACTGTATTAATATCCACACCGTAAAAGATATGCTCGTTCAACGAAGGAGAAGAGGAAATCGAAGAATTTAACAAGGACAGAACAAGTTGAAGCATGCACTAAGGCAGCTCACCAAAGAAAAGGTACACCAAAGACGGACACGAGAAGCTAGCACCCTCTCCATCAAATCGAACTTGAAAAACAGCTCGTACTCCTCATACGCACGACAAGGCCCACGTTCAGGGCCACGCAAGATAAGCAGACAGACCAAGGGGAAGTCAAACGTAAGTACCGTATTAATATTCACACTGTACAAGACCCCTCATAAGTCCAACGAAGAGAAAGAGAAGACTCGGAGGAAAACGACAAGTCAACAGACACGAGCGTACGAGAAGCACCCACTCCACCTCGTACTTCTCGTACCTCTCGTACGCACCCATACAACCTGCTCACGGTACAATCACGCAAGATCACCCGCAATGGGGAAGAGCAAGAACGAGAGTACTGAGTTGATATGCGCAACGTAAAAGAAATTCTCGAGCCCGTTCAATTCATGCAACGGGAGAGAAAGAGAAGGGCATCACGAGAAAGACCACGAAAAGACTACAACTAACAACAGCAAAAGGACGCTCTGCACTCAGATACGCATTCAAACAGACTGCCACACGGCCGCACGGGAAAGGGCAAGATACCATATCCCTATTCACGACGTAAAAGATACATATTACACTCACAACTCCAACCGACGAAAAAGAGACCAGAAGAAGATGGAACGAGGACAGAATATGAAGAGTTAGAGGTCCCGGGATACGAGAACCCCACAGCAGTAGGTCCTTACACACTGTACAAGCGAGATACATCCGGCAAGCACGCAGAGAATGGGAAAGACCAGATATACCATACGAAGTACTAAGTTTTAATATCCACACCGTAAAAGACACCAAGCCCATCTGAAGCAAAAGAAACCCGAATTCGCGAAGGAGAGCGAGCACGGAACAAGAAATAGGAGACATCATCGACACGGACAGAACAAGCTCCCACTCCAACATAACAGATGAACTCCTTTCACGACGTACCCATACAAGCGAGATACTTCCGGCAAGCACGTAGACAACGGGGAAGACCAAACATACCATACTACTTAGAGTAAGTTAAGTATTAACATCCACACCGTAAAACACACCAAGTCCTTCCGAAGAAAAAGAGATAAGAAGAAAATCGAACGAGGACGGACCAAGAAGTAAGAGCAAGAACTCACCAGCTATGAGCACCGGTCATCAGCTCCTTGTACGCACCCATGGAAGCAAGGCACTTCCTAGCACGCAACCTGAAGCAGGCAGATAATGGGGCGTACCCATTAAACGGACAGGGGAATTCGCAGGTAACGTTCGACTCCACGACTCATCCATCAAGTCGAACAACTCCTCGTACTTAACATACGGCAGATATGGTCAAAGAGAACTTCGTACGCAAGTGAAGCAATGGGGAAGATCAAACACAATTGAACTTCTTGCACGCATATACGCACCCATGGAAGCAAGACACTTCCTAACTTAGCACGCAACCAAGCAGATAATGGGGCGTATCCCTTGACGCGGACAGGAAAATTCGAAGGTGCGACTCCACGATCCATCAAATCGAACAACACCTCGTATACCTCGTACGGCAGACATGGTCGAAGAGTACGCAAGTCAACCAATGGGGAAGATCCAAACGCTGTATTAACACTCACACCATGAACCCCCATAACAAAACCAAACAAAGGAAGAGGGTCACGACTCACGAGGAAAAGCATACACAATCACCACAAAAGCGCGCTCTGCACTCAGATACGCATTCAAACAGCCAGCCACATAAAGGCACAGGAAAGGATAAGATACCATACTATCCATATCCCCAAAGTAAAAGCTACACTGACAAGGCAACCGACGAAAAAAAGATTAGAAGAAGAGCGACGGCGGAACGAGAAGTAAGAGACTTCCGCCACACGGCCACGAGCTCAGAAGCACCCACTCCATGGATCATATCAAATCGAATAACACATCGTACTTTTTCGTACCGCAGACATGGTTCGAGAACACGCAAGATCACAAGCAAGCAGACATCGGCAAAGAGCAAGACACGGTAGCATCAACACTCGTGCACACCATAAATGCCCATAACAAAACCAACCAAATGAAGGGATAAGATTGGAAGTTCACGAGGAAAAGCTTTAAAGCCTACACCATCACAGCAAAAGAGCGCTGATCTGGGCTAAGACACGTCTTGAATACGCACTTCAGCAAGCAGCGCAGGGAAGAAGAAGAAGATACCAGAAGAAGATCGAACGAGGACTGAACGAGAAGAAAAGATACCGAACTTACCAGCCATGGGAACGCCAGACGTATCAACTGCTTGCACGCACTTACTATACACAAGAGACACTTCCTAGCTAGCACGCATGCGTACTGTACGCAAGCACACAGAGAACCAGCCTCACCAACATGGACCACGAGAAGCACCTACTCCAAGAAACCGAACAATACGTACACCTCGTACTCCTCGTGCGGCAGACGTGGTCGGAGTACTGCACGCAATACAAGCAAGCAAGCAAATAAAGATGAAGATGAAGTTCAAAGACCACACTGTATGAATACGCACGACATAAAGGCCCATAACAAACAAAAACAAACGAAGAGATAAGGAAGGTGCTTCACAAGGAAAAGCCTACACCATTACAGCAAAAGGGCGCTCAACATTCAGCTACGCACTCAAGTAAGCAGCGACACTACCAGGAAGGACAACACACGGTATTAACATCCACAACGTAAAAGAGGGTTATACTCATCAGTCCAAGGGAGGAGTCGTCGAAAGAGAAGGGAAATGCCGGTAAGAAGGATACGAAAAGCCCACACCATCCCAGCAAAAGGGCCCAAGCACGCAAGACAAGCAAGCAGACAAAGATGAAGTTCAAAGACAGTGCACTGTATGAATACTAAGAAGTAAGTACTCACACCATAGATGCCCACTGGTACGACCCACAAAAAGTACAAATGAAGGCATAAGGGGGCAGTTCACGAGGAAAAGCCCACACCATCACAGCAAAAGGCCGCTCAACATTCAGCTGCGCACTCAAATAAGAGCGCCACCACTGGGATCTCAAAACACGTTTTTAACATCCGCACCGTAAAAGATCCAACCGACTCGAAGAGATCAGAAGAAGAACCAGGACGGGACGAGGAGAGAACTCACTGGCACCTGCCACGAGAGCCCCACACCTTAATCGCAGAGAACTCCCGGCACGCAAGCAAGCAGACAACGGCGGACGAAGATGAAGACACGGCCGTACGGTATCAATACTCACACCATAAGTGCCCATAACAAACGAATCGGAGACAAGGGACTAGTCCACGAGGAAAAGCCTACACCATCACCGCAAAAGCTTAAAAGGACAGATACGCACCCAAACAGACACCAAACGAAGTACCAAGATGAAGATCAAAGACACTGTAAAAAGACCCACCCATAAGCCCAATTGCAACCGAAGAGGAAAAACGAGGGAGAAACGAGAAGTGAGGCAACTCACCGAACGTATCACGCCAAACACCGGCACGAGCAGCACCCACTCCATCAAACTCAAC
Source organism: Ascobolus immersus RN42 (assembly GCA_003788565.2). NCBI lineage: Eukaryota > Fungi > Ascomycota > Pezizomycetes > Pezizales > Ascobolaceae > Ascobolus > Ascobolus immersus. The sequence goes on from ML119795.1 coordinate 6,962, forward strand.
ACCTCGTACTCCTCGTTCCCAGAAACGATGGAAACACGCCTGCACGCAGCAAGCAGACATACAATGGGGAAGTTCAAACGCACTGTATGAACAGTCACACCATAAACCCCCATAACAAACCCAACAAACAAAGGAGGTCACGTTACGAGGAAGGCCACAAAAATCCTACGTATAACCATCACCGCAAAAGAAAAGATACGCACCCAAACAGACACTCAAACGAAGTACCAAGATGAAGATCAAAGATAAGTACTGTATCAATATCCACACCATAAAAGACCCACCCATAAGCGCAACCGAGAAGGAAAAGCGAGGGCGGAACTAGAAGTGACATGAGGCAACTCACCAAACGCAACACTTCAAACACGGACACGAGAAGCACCCACACCATCAAGCTCAAGCACCTCGTAGTTACTCCTTGTACCCAGAAACGGTGGAAACATGACACGCCTGCACGCAACAAGCAGACATACAATGGGGAAGTTCATACGCACTGTAAGTATCATTACTCACGCCATAAATGCCCATAGCAAAAGCGAACAAAGGTAGAAGGGTATTACGTTACGAGGAAGGCCAGAAAAATCCTACTACGTATAACCATCACGCAAAAGGAGAGATACGCACCCAAACAGACAATCAGACGTACCAAGGTGAAGATCAAAGAAGCTGTATCAATATCCACACCGTTAAAGAAATGCTCACAAGTCCAACCGAAGTGGAAAAACGAGGGTGGGACGACAAGCTTCCAAGTGAGATAACTCACCGAACGCAACACAATACGCCAAAAACCGACATGCATGAGAAGCATACACTCCACCTCGTACATCTCCTAGGTACGTAGCCATACAACCTCCCCACGGTCCAACCACGCAAGACCAGCGAAGGGAAAGACTAAGAAAGATAGTACTGTGGTGATATGCACAACGTAAAGAGATGCTCCTCGTACTTCGCACCCATACACTCTCCTCACGGTCCAATCACACAAGACCAGCAAAGGGTAACGAAGGACCAAGTACGACAGTACTGAGTACTAGCTATGCACAGCGTAAAAGAGTGCCTCACCCAAAGGAAGGGGATAACGTACGAAGACGGCGCCTGGCGACGGAAAGCCCCCACACCTAGTAACATAACATTACACCAAATAACATCACGCATCCAGCTGCAGACCACGCAAGCAGACAGAACAAGGGGAAGGCTAAGTACGATAGTAAGTACTGAAGTGATAGCACAACGTCACGGATACACTCATAAGTCCAACGAAAGAGAAAGAGAGGGGGATTGGGAGGAAGGCCACGGAAAGCCTACAGCTTATAAACACTGGCCATCACAGCAAAAGAGCAACTACGCACAACCAATGTAAACCAGGATGAACTTAAGATCAAAGATACTGTACTATCAATAAGTATCCACAACGTAAAAGATACCTACTTATGCTCATCAGTGCAACCGAAGAAATTTAAAACGAGATCAAAAGAGGTCCGGAACGCGAAGAGGAAGGTACGGAATGAGACTCGGAGGAAAGAGACTAATCCCACGGGACATGAGAACCCCACACCAACTGTTTGCACGCATCCACAGAAGCGAGACACTTCCAAGCACTGCAGACAGTGGAGTTGATCAAAGACAGACGCAACGGTATTAACATCCACACCATGCATAACCCCCCATAACGAAACCAAACAAACGAAGATCCCACGAATATATAAGGGCCACGAAAAGCCTACACAATCACCGCAAAAAGCCAAATGCTTACACCAGCAAACATGCAACCAAACCACGATGAACATCAAAGACACTGTATTAACATCCACAACGTAAAAGATACTGCCCACTCAACCCCTCACCGAAGCAAAAGAAATCCGAAGAAGAGCAAGGACAGTACGAGAAAGTAAGAAACTTCTGCCAAACGGCCACACCCACTCCATCATATCAAAGAACAACACGTACGTACACCTCGTACTCCCCGTACGCAAAAGAAGGTCGAAGAACATGCACGCAAGACAATGGGGAAGACTACTAGACACGCTGCACATGTATTAACTTTCACCATCAATGCGAAAACCAACCAAACAAACGAAGAGATAAGGACGTTTGGAAGGAGGTGTTATCACGAGGAAAAGTCTACACCCTCACACCAAAAGGACGCTTTGGACTCAGATACGCACTCAAGTAAGCAGACAATGGCGAAGAAAGATCAAGATACGGTATCAAGCATCAGCACCCACACCATAACCACCCCTAAAGAAACCAAACAAAAGACAAGGAAGTGGATCACGAGGAAAGCCTGCACCATCACATCAAAAAGGCCCAGGCACGCAAGACACCCGTATCAAGCCAGAATAAAGATCAAAGATAGTGTATTAATATTCACAACGTAAAAAAATGCTCATAAGTAAAACAAACGAAAAGAGTAGAAAGGAGACACGAGAGAGAAACGAGAAAAGGAAAAGAGAAAGAGAAAAGAGAAAAGAGAAGCCATGATGCGAACAAAAGAAAGCCCAAATGCAAAATGCGTAAATGCCCTCCACGTCCGATCACCCATTACCATAACCCCCTTCTGCGGGGGAAGAAAAAGAAAGGCACAAGAACGACCCCCAGCCTGTGTGGGGAATATCACCACCTCCCCCCCCCCCTAACTAGCCTCACACCTCCCCGGAGACGTAGTAAACGTACAATTCGCACAACAAAGCCCGCCCCTCCACCTCCTACACTCCCTGAATATTCCCCTACCCAACGAGCACCTCTCGCACGGCCGTTCCATCACCTCCCCCTTCCTCGCAATCTCAATCGCCATCCAACTCCTCGCCCTCGTCCACGTCTTCGGACTCGAATACTCCTCCAAATTGAGCCCCTCCCTCAACAACACACCTTGCAAATCCCGTTCGTCTGGTCGACGGCCTGTTCGTGCTTGCTCGGAGAATCGTTCTCCTGTTATGCTAGAGTGGGACGGGTTGGTCCCCCGCCGCTTTGCCGCCGGGGAGGAGGTGGGCGACTCAGCCTTGATGGTAGCAGTCGGCGTCGTCAACGCCGTCTCAGCAGTCCGGAAGAGGATGTCCGCCATGGTATCATTCCCCGGCTCACCCTCCTGCTGGGGCTGGGGTGGTGCCTCCCCATTCCTTAACGGCGTCTGCTGCACGCGCTCGGCTTCGGAGTCGGCGGTCATCCTGCTCAGCGCACCATGCGGCTCACTCAACGGGCTCTCCGGCGCACTCTGACTCTCCAACTTCCGCTTCTTCCCCTGCGGCCCCTCGCCCCCCTCCGACGCTGCGACCATCGGTGCAATCGGTGGCAGCCGCACCCCCTCCCCCTCAATGCGATATCCATTAACCCTCCCCCCCTCCCCCTCCCTGGCCGTCGGAACCGGCGCCGGCGGAAGCACCCGTCGCGTGCTCACAACGGGATAACTCCCGCCCTCGCCGCCCGCAGAGCCAAACGCGCCGGGGACGTTTGACGCGGCGAAAAACAGGTCGAGGAGGACGTTGAGGGCGTCGATGCGCGCGTCGTCCATGTCTTTTAGTTGGCGCTGGAGCTCGAAGATCTTTTCGGTGATGAGGGTGGATTTTGTCTCGCGGGGGTGGAAACGCCAGTCGGTTGGTGGGGGGCGGTAGGAGGAGAGGGGGGGGGGGGGGGGGGGAGTGGGGGGTGGGCGGGTAGGGTGCTGAGGGACCTGCTGAAGAGGGGGCGGGGAGGGAGTGGCGCGGTTTGTTTGTGCTGGTGTTGACGGCGGTGAAGGCGGTGGGGAGGTGAGGGACTGCTTGTACTGGGGGGGGGTTAGCTGGTGGGTGATGGGGGGGGGGGTGGATGCAGGGCAACAACGATGGGGTGGAGAGGGAGAGGAATGGGGAAGGGCAGAGGGGAGACTCACCACGCTGGATCACGCCTGGAGTTCCGGCCGGCGCGGCATCGGGCGGGTTGAAGCTTTTGCGGCGACCGTTTGCGGCTGGCATTGTAGCGGTGGGGGGGTGGAGGGACGGAATTGTGACGGCGGTGAGGTCGGTTGGTGGTGGTGATTTGGTCTTCAAGGCAAAGGAAGCCGTAAGATGTCGCGGTCGTACTTGTGAGGAGCCTGAGGTCGAGTGGACTATACTATCGAGTTGTATAATAATGTTGCCCTCGTGATGCTATCCGTAACGCTTTCGAAACGCACTGTCGTCGAGGGTATCGTGACACTGGTGGTGGTGGTGAAAGCTAGAGTCGAGATCGCAAAAAAACCAAGAAACGTCGACACTGTGGTCGTGGGGGTAGCGTGTATCTTATGCTATTCCTTCGTGTCGACTAGCCCGTGATTGAGCGTGAGCGTTGAATAGGATGATGTTGATTTGAATAGCCCGCCGCCGGCAGTAATCGACAAGTTGATAGTCTGAAAGAAATTTTCGTTCGGATTGGTGATCTTGGACGACTAATTTCGAAATTTCGCTAGGGTGTCTGTCTAGTCGAGCGAGCGAGGGTATCGGTACGGGAAAACGATAAACGTCAAAAACAGTACAAAAGAAAGCCGCGAGAACGACAGAACGAAAGCAGCTGAGAACGAGTGTCGAAGAGTTCGCAAAATGATAGTGGGGTGGTGGAGGTGGTGATGTTGTGGTGATGGTGTATCTTCAGCGTGGAGAAAGAAAGAAAGAAGTCGAGTTGAATTTTCAAAAAGGTTGGGGGTCCCGTCAGGTTTTACAAGTGCAAAGGAAAAAGTGTGACACTGTACTGTATCCGTCAGGAATGAATTCTCTCATGATAAATTATCACTCTATATTAACTTGTATGGGAAAGTAAGAAGTACGGAGTAGCGTTACAATAATCCTGATAATAATACAAAATGAAGAAAAAAAATAATGTAATGTAATGTAGCCCCCTTGTCGCCGGCCGCACACGAATAATAATGAATTAATGTTTTGGAAAATGTGAATTTCTCACGGGCTGCAGGTGGGTTATGCACGATGAGCGACCTGTGGGATCCAAGCGTTGACTGGGTCGAGAGTGGGAGGAAAGGAATGGGAAAATGAAAATTTTTATTCGTAATCATCGGGCGTTTCATAATTCAACTTGTGCAGCTGGGTGCCCTCCTCGCCTGCTAATACAAAATGCAATGTCATTCTGGAGCTAGGCGGTAAATATCGGCTGGATCGAAGTAGAGCAGAGAGGGAATCAACATAAATTGGCCCGAATACAGTTTGGTATTCCTTCTCTCCGGCCTTGCACAGTACAGTCCATCACCGATATTCGTACGTACTCGTACTCGCCCATCATTATTCAACGCGTCGGATCAGCTGCAATATAGAAGCGCCGTTATTATAACACCGTATCGTAATCGCGACGAAATACATAGCGAGGAGGAATAAAGCAGGTCATCTGCATCCCCCTTTGCATCCTCTGCACAGCTGCTGCAGAATTGCCCCCATCGTATCATAAGAGACTCGAAGTGAAGTATGTATTGGGAAGTGCCGTCTGCGATGTGCTGTCCGCCGTCAAATTCAAAAGTTTTCGTACTCGCACATCCCACGCTTGCGGAATTCAAAGTGCCGCCTGCGGGATGAAATGAAAAGTCGTCGTCGCCTGGACTAGGCTGCGAAAGGGAAGCTTCGATCCAGAGAGTAATGCACTGGGATGTGAAGGATAAGAGTGGACTTTTTTGTATTTCTAATGGACTTCTGGCGACCTCGCAGAGGCTGGCGGACCACGAAACATTTCAAAAGGAACGAAACATTTCGCATCGCTCCAATGAACTTGAAGGTTTGTATCTGCGGACTCTCTCCCGGTGCAGCCAAAGATGCCTCTCCACAACTTGAACCGTTTCATCATCAACTCTCAACGGTCGCCTCTTCCCCAAACCGAGATCACGAAGATTCATATTGGGGGTGGCGTTCCCTCGAGCGTATTTTGCCCACCTCCGAGTCGAAACTTGCAAGAAATACACTTCCGTTAGCGTTCCGAGCGGACAACGCTCTGCTTGTGAATTAGCTGGGTTTGGTGGGAATGATAAACCCCCCTATTCATGCATAATTAGCTTATTACAGTGAGGTTATCATTAGACCGTCACATCGAAACTATCAAACCCATACTGCTGGGAATACTAGTTTGAGCAGTTTGGATAGCCGACCTGAATTAACATGTGGGCCAATGGAGGGTTCGTATTCCGTCACACTTTGCATTCGGGACCGAGAGTTGCAGTTCGGGTGGAATATGAATTCCCACTCCAGTATCTCAACACCGGTACATAACATAGGACGAGGAGTTATGCGAATATGTAATACTCACGCCCTCGGCTAATAGAATTCAAAGATACAAGCCGGTGAGGTGGGATTCGTAACCGCGCATTCCTCATTTATAATGCATACCGCTAGGGGAGAGCACTTCTTAAGTACGAATATGTACATATAATTTCCCTCAATCTTACAGAGGCGAACGGTCCGAATGGATAGCTTGAATACCGAAGAAATGTAATCATTCGATAGCCGGCTATCCGAACACTGGCCTGAACGATTGTGACAATCGGATCCACCTGTCACGACGCCGGTTCCGATCGTTAACCGGCCTGGCGAAGGTAGCCGCGGACTGCGCTTGAATTCTGAGTAGATATGTAGTTACAGGTTTTGTCTGGATAGGAGACACGGGCGAGAGGATACATACGAATACTTCACTCAGGCTGACAGCAATGATAAACTCATATGTATAAAATGTATGAAATGTATTAACACGTGCAGCACCGTTATTCAAATCGCAACCAGCCCTTCAGTCCCTTCAATTCCTCCGCAATCATGAAGGGTCCAGGCCAGTCAATACCCAGCGCAAAACATTCACAATTTCATCCCTTCGACTTGCAAGCTTGGATACAGTAACGCTCTTGATATGAGATGCCTCTCCTGCACATCGTCTCTGCGAGAATCGCAAAGAAAGGCAACATCGCCAAACAGCAAGCGACCTCGCTTGCAAAGCATAGAGTGTAGATCGGGGATGCGCAAAACGAGACGAAAGAGAAGCGCCGTGATGTCACGACCTGCGAGGCCATCTCGTATATGCAGACCTACCCATCGTCGGGACCTTCATGTTTTGGTGCAAAGCTTGCAAAGCTTGCAAAGCTTGTAAAGCAGGTATCTCATATCAGATCGAGGTGGAAATACTTGTTTGTACCTGCAGGCCTGCACAACTCGGCCCATCATAATCACCAGCGCCACACACCGGAGAAGTATCTCATCCTCAGGTTTAACTAGGTTGGTCTTCAAGATGTTCATCTGTCACCTATCCAGGCCAGCTACTGAAAGGTGATATGAGATGATCCTACTACCGCCACATCGGAAGCACGTCCTAACGAGCACCAACGGTGATCTCGAGGCGAGATTCCCGTCCCTTCGCCATGATCACCGCCGGACTTGCGAGCCAAGTCAGTACTTGGACAAACTCCGAATTGGGATGGACCTTGGGCTAAACACCCAAGCTGGACGGATGAAACAAGAGACGTTATCCATCAACAACGTCAACCCTCCCAAGTGCACTGGCAATCCCGGTTCCTCCATGTCAACGCAACTTCTGGGCGATCTAGTCCCACCGCCGGCGGCGTTTGGACAAGATGAAGAATAGATTGACTTGTTTATGCGATCTTTTGGGCAGAAACCGAGAGCCCGAGGCCGAGGGAGGATTTATTCCTGTTCGAGGTGGATGAGGGTACCAGAGAGCGAAGGATAGGGTCCTAACGGAGTGGATAAGGTCCTAACGGAGTGGATAGGTTAATATATGTAAGACATTCTTCATTACGATGAATTGAAAATGTTTGGGTGGTGGTAGTACGGAGGTAAGAATGAACAAAGGATGATGGGATGTCAAACGTACCTTGTGCTGCCATGGTCTAGCATTCCAAGAAGCCGATGAGTTCAGCTCACTGCCGCAACCGAGAACTTCAACTTGAGGCCCCTGGAAAGCCAGCTCGATCAACGCATCGAGGTCGAATCTTTCACGGTTAGATACCCATTCAACTTTCCAACTACAAGTACTTCTCATCAACGATAAGCATCACTCGCTCAGACCCAAGCATCAGTGAATTCCAAATACATACCCAGTCGGAACTTCTACGCCATGCCCCTTCCGTCGACTCCGTGACACAAAAGTAAATCACGCCGAGAATAGCCACAACCTTAACCCAACATCTCCGGTGCCATCCTCACTCAGGCTGTGCCATTTGCTGCGAGACACCAGGCCATCGCGATGGCCATGGACTTGCCATGAGCCTGTGCCATCTCATGGCTTGCTTGTCGGTCTGTGTGTGATGAGTTGAGGGTTGTTTAGGCTATTGTGATGGTGGTGGAAGATGCCGAGTGCAGTGAGACGGAGTAGACGAGATGATGCTGAGAGGATGGCGGATATCGCTTGGGTCGTTCCGGCTGTCTCGTTTGGCTGGTTCCGTGGGCTGGAGTATGGTATGTACCTACGGGCCGTAGGTATTAGCTTTGATACATACGAAGGTAGCGTAAGAAGTATGTATCTTACCTCGAAATACAAGCCTCTTGTGCCTTATGCCGTCTCTATCGTATCCCCAAACACCAGTGCTTTCCATGCCCCAAACATGCCGTATTCCCACACACGCAATCCCCACGTTCCCACATGCCAGACTCCGCTTCCCACGCTCTCTAGAAATCATACTGATCATATGAACAAGCAATTCATCCATCATTCTAATTAGCTAAGTACTGCTAAGCGCCGGACGGCCATGCATCACCTTCACCGGCCGCTCAGTTAACCTTTCCCTTGCATAAACAAATCCTCGGACATACCTTTTTCCCTTCCCTCCCATCCTCGCCCCCACGGCTCTTTGAACTCTTCCCTCCTCATCTGCAGCAGCGAATGAATAGTTAAACATGTAATTGGCTGCTGAAACGCCGCCTGCAGGCTTGTAAATTGCTTGGTGCTGCCGTGCCGCGCTGCACTTTCGCTCGGGCCGAGAGTTTGTCGAACGGAAATGCAGTGTCGAAAGGTGTTGTCGTGATGGTACGTTTTTTTCGGGAAATGTGTAGAGTCGGGTGGAATGTATAGAGGACCTTTCGATGGTCGGATGATATGCTGTTGAAGGCGAAAAGTCAGGATGCTTAAGGATGCGGTTTCGCTGCTGTTTCGAGAAGGGAGCGGAGGTTACTTGTAGTGAGGAGAGGTCGCTAACTTTGGTGGGGAAAGGCCAAGTCAGGGACCGATGAGATAAAGTTTAGCAGCATCGGAGCGGAGGCTTGACTTGACATCATGCACCCACCACAACTCCACCAGACGAAACTGGCACAGTAATCGACAATCAACAATCAATCAATCAATCAATCAATCAACTCCTCGCATACAGCAAGATCGAGTTTACGATAGCTGCGTATTCGATACAACTTCAAAGCCGCATTCCTTGTTTTCCGGGCCGAAACCCTCACGACAGCTCCGTTTGGATCGAGATCACTTTCTCCAGTGCCAGGGTCCACACCAGCGAGATTGGGAACGAAGAGGGTGGAGTACTAAGTACATACGAGCCTCGCACGAACCGCAACATGTCCATGTTTGGTAGGTCCAGTCCCTGTGGAATTGGGATCAATGCTGATGAACATGCAAGTCAGAACCGTCCGGGACCGTGACCCACCCATGTTTGTGTGAGGAGGCTGTATCACACACACACCATCGTCTTACGTCCGGAGGGTGGTTGTGGCTCGTGATACGTACATCATGAGTGACTGACATACATGCGTACACACCTGTATGTGCGAGTACTTCGAGAAGGTGACAAGGATCATTGGAAGTACTGAGGGTTGAGATGGGATGAGTTCTGTGGGCGTTGAGGTGCATACACATTCAACCGCCGAGTTTACTTCTCGCTTGAGGGTTTCATGGATGTGTACGAGGGATGCATAGACGCTGGAATGGGTCGAAGGGTGGGATGGGAGAGTTGCTTGTTCAGTCTGTGGCGACTGGGAGACGTGGAAGCGTCATGGATTGGAATTGAGGCGCTTGTTGGATTGCAATTGGATTCCGGCCTCGACTATTCAACATCTCGATGATCTATTCACTTTGGAATACTCGCTCCGGTTACCGGCCATGTCGATATCGATATGTTCTCATACGACTCCAACTTCTTGGATTATGCAGGATGTACGGCACCATTTACCGTCTGTTGACGATCTATTCAGAGATTCGAAATTTATTCCCACATGTCAATACCCTCTCTTCGATTATGCAGCTTGGAGGTAATACGGCAAGTTCAATTCCCTCCTGACGATACCATTAACAATTCGACTTGGAGTTCCCACATGTCTACATCCTCTCTTTGATTATGCAAGATGGAGGTAGGGCAACCTCGAATTCATCATCATGAGGACCATTCTAGTATGTATTCAACTGCTCAAACTCCTATTCACCTATCACGCTACTCTCCTTTTGATTCCCTCAGGCTTTCCTTTGATTATGCAGGACGTCCCGCAGCCCCAACTAACGAATGGATGAAACGCGAATACGAGCCACTATTTCAGCAACTAGCGGAAGTAGAATTTGAAATCCTCCAAGAGCATGGCATTGTCGAATCAACACAGACCCTATTCCATTTCTTACAGCCTTCCACCACCCTTGCAGCAACCTTCTCTCTACTACATACGCAGATGCTATTATGGCCAGCAAACAATATTCCAAACACGACCTCCATTATATCCGGCATGCCCGACTCCCTCGATCAACCATATTGGACGCCTACATGATCAACAACTTATACAGTAGTCGATACTGCAACGACGGCTTTATATTGGACGCCTACCTGAGCTCTCCCGTAGCACAACCTCAACAATTACATATGGACCTAGTCGTCCTCGAGACGGGACTGGACAATTGGCCATGACGAGCCTGAGGGATAGCTAGGATAGTGGATGCCTACTTGACCTATCCCAGTTTCACAACATCCATATTACTTGGTTGGATTATAGGTTCTAGAGCTCGACAGGTAAGTATGAATTGGACGCCTACATGCCCTGTCACGAAATCCACCAAGTACTTGTCTATCCTTGTCATCACGTCTCTTTCTGCCTTCAATTCTATTCAGGACGCCCTGATCCTTACCCCGCTACGCAATTATACCCAAAAACGGCAATCAGTGGAGACAGACAGAGGTATCTGGTTACCCTTAATGGCAACATATCAATCAATACAAGCTCGAGATGAATCCTATACTATTGCCCCTACAAGTTAGTCCCCCATATGTCCTTCTCAGGTTATGAGGGACGTGCTGAGAGATTCGTCACGATCTGGAATTTGCTTGCATGGACATTGGCATCGAGGCACTGTAAGTGAGGACTTAAGAAAGCTTGGATACCGGCCGTGCCTCAACCATGCTGCTTGCTATGCGAGGATAGGTATCGAGACCAAGGGCATGGGATGGCTAGTAGCGGAAATGGTCGGCGAGGAGGGTAGAACGAGGAGGGAGTGTGCAAAGCATGCAAAGCTAGCAAAGCCCGTCGATGGATGCGGATATTATGCAGCGTCTGTGATCAAACGCCTATTAATGAATTGTACGAGACCGAGTGAATAGATTGGGATGTGAATCATGTCTCGTAGGTGTCTTGGGGCTTGTGCTTGTACAATTGTGCTTGTGTCAACGTCATGGACGGGTGGTCGAGACATGGCTATATGGGGAAATACGGAACATTGTGGTGTGCCGAAGGTCGGACTGAGTCGACTCGGACTGACTCGGAACATCTCAGACTCGGGTTCACATAGAATGCCATGAGTCAAGTGCAATTGGATTCTCGTCCCGTCTAAACATCGGATACAACGAAATCAAAATTATGTGCTTTGGTGTTGCTGAAATGCATGCTCGTGACGATGGAGTTTGGAACTCTGACGCCTTGAATGTCAGCTGCATCTGAATCTCAGCTGAAAGATGTCTCTACGCCGCAAGCGTGCATAAGGCACAGATTAAGCTTTGGTTAAAGAGATCGATTAGCACCACGCTTCGTACCGACAAAGCAAAGTGAAGAGTCGAGAAGATGATCTCTGCACGGTAGTTGGGGCTTGATTATGGGAATGGGAATCTGGAAGTATATGTGGCTTTCCGTTGTGGTCCGAAATGCATTAATGACTGACTAATTTCTTGTAGATCGATCTCGCTCATGGATATATATATCGATACATGGGAATCTGGAATACAATCAAGAAGGAAGTTTCGAAGATCTCCTGAGCAGGAGGAAGTCCGAAATGTGTATTTCCCTGGCAACTGCTTCACGGATCAGATCCACCATGTCACCTCCAGTCTCGGAGATCCCGAACTCCCGGTTCTCCTCTCGTCCAAATGCAAACATGCATAAGGACGAGGCGCCACGACACAACATACGGCCCAGCATTCCTTCCAACCCACCGGTCCGAGTCAAACATGGATTCAATATTTGACATTCAGCAAGGCAACTTCAACTTCGTAACCCTAAAACAAAGCTTAATCTACCATCGAATTCTGAGCTCTCCTCGCCGTCAAGCGCTCCCAACTCGCCCAAATCCACCTCCGATCCAACCTCCCCAACCCGCACATTTCAATCCCACCCAACTTGCTTTTCACCTCCCTCCCTCAACCTTATCTCACCTGCAGCCACGATTCCCATAGCCAAACCTACGATCCCAACGTCCGCATCATCTAACGCGCACGACACTCCCCATCCTCCATCATTTTGTGCCGAAAATAGTAAGCACTTAGTACCAATCCAGAACGGCTAACCTGTTTGGGGGTCGGAATTGCGTATCCGGAACAGAGGTTGAGGTTTCCAAGAAGGGAAGTGTAGCAAATGCGCAAATGCCCGACTGAGATCGTTCAAGGATGCATTCACGATATAGCTGTGCTTTGAGAAGCAGATGGACCATTGTATTAGGACGGTATACGGTAACTGCACTGGCAGTGATGGACAAGTCAGAAAAGGAGGTTCGGCATCGTCAAACGGGCGCCACATCCGGCCTGTGTCATCGTCATAGATTCACAATGACCTGGAACTCCATCCGATTCGTCATTGCCTCGCCCCGTACATCCTTCGATCGTGGAATTCAAAGTGTGGCGCCACTTTCCAAGCTTCCCGCTCTCGCGAGAGAGATTAACATTGGATCTTGCTCGCTAATCGATCTCGAGTAGAACTTGGTAGTGAGATCTCGTCTGGTTACAGCATGCTCATTCCTTATTCTTGCTGGAAGACTGCACGAATGCGACGAGTCGTAATTGCTGGGAATGGCAATGAACTGGACGACGGGAAGATCGTATGTACCCACAGTATGGGGCCGGGGAGGCTCGATACGAGATCTCGAATCTTCGCATGCAGGCGCCCTGCAGTTGCAATCAATCTCACGGCTGCCGGTCTCGAAACACCACCACCTTCAGCATTGACCCTATTTCACTACCGTCCTCCGAGTCTTACATACATACCATAGTTCACAAGTATACGACACCTGCTGAATCCTCCCGAAACTCGACCCCACGCCCATCTCCGAATCGGCGTTAACGTTCGGAATTGACAGGAGGTCAACTATTAGGCGGGCTGGGCAGGTTGTGAAGGGGTAACCTAGACGCTGCCGAGCTACTTTGCCGCATGCGCACCACGTTGTGGCATCCCTGCTTGACTCAGCGCTTGGGACATGGCGGCTGGATTTGAAGATTCGTCAACGACAAGAGTCTGGAGACTCTCCTTTCTGATGAGGTTTTGGGGGTTTGGAAGTGGTCAGGGCAGATTGTTATTGGTTTGAATTGTCATCCGGATGGGTCGTGGCTGTCACGATTATTCCTGTATTTGGTGGTGCTTAGCATGGAGATTCGAGTCGTTCGGAGGGATCGGTACGTTTTCGGCATTGTTGATTCGGAGGCTCATGGTGTTTCTCCGGTGCAACACGGTGCTATTCAGCAAGAACGGATAACTAAGTATGTAGAGACACCACATGCACTTCTCATTCACGCAGGGACCTTCCATCCCTGTACCTCACCTCGAACTTCCCCTCTGCAAAGCCCGAATCGTCTCCACCCTGAAGATCTTCTGCCGAATCCGACACAAATCCCCCTCCACAAGCAGTCTTCACGGAAAGCATAGTCTCTCGGAGAGAATGCACCTCACCCTGCCTTGGAACCTCCCCTGGTATTCGAAGACAGTCTCTGATGAAACGTGCGATGTCTTTGATGGTCAAGGATTGGCAACATGGCATGGCGTTGTGGGATGTGGATGCGGTGGATTCAGATGGCATGGGGCATTTCGGGATTGGCCCTGACGCTTGGGTTGCTGTTTTTGGAAGGCGGACGAGAGGTTGATGGGATGGAAGGTTGATGGGGCTTGTGCAAAGTGGATACTGCGGACGAGCTCGGGCGAAGTGTGGGATGAGGGATTAGGGCTTCGGCGGGGATTCCGGAGGTCAGTAGTGCGCCTATGCGTAAGCTGCACTGTTCTTGAGGCTGGCTTGGTGCTTGGAGATGATTATGAAGAGGACCGTTGAGACATGGTTCAATATGCGTAGGGCATCCTGGTACATCGGGTTTGACGGTACAGGTCACCTCTTGGAGTATACGTACCTCACTGTGGATAATCGTAAGTTTCTTGCATTGCACCTAATGCTCTTCCATGTCATACTGACTTCGGGATAGTCCGAACTGGGATATAATTCACCTGACAGTTCTCATTCTGGTAAGTTCACAGTAGCTACGGACAAGGGCCGGAAAACCGTGAGATATCCCGAAACTTGCTCAATTCTATGCATGCGAGCCGAAGTTCAACCAGAGAAGTTTCGGAGATGACCACTTACATATATGCATATGATATATCGTATCAACTTTTGGGTAACCCTGACGTCATAACGCTAAGGAGCGGTTTAGGAAGTCATCAGTGGACAATATCGCTATCGTATGAGTCCCTCGATTGAAGCTTCGAGTCCGCTCAGGTTACAGTTAGTTATACTTGTTCACAACTTGCCCGGCCCGGTATGCAAACCATCACACATTTGTGCTGTTCAAATCGAGGAGCAGGTTTCCCCATCTTGGAAATTGATCCATGATCCAGTACTTCGTGCTGCTAATAGCTAATATTGCACATAGACCACCTATAAAGCATTTTGATCCATCCGGGATATGTAGTGCCTGAGAGCTATATTTTTCTTGTGACTGGTATACTGGCACTGTGTACTCGTAGCCTCGTTCCCAGTCCAAAGCGCAAAGCGTGTTCCGAAGCGATCTTGCAGTGTACTCGTACGTACGGAGTTGACCATAATACTAGATGCAGCTTCGTCCCCAGTGCTGCAGTCTCCACTTCAAGTTCAGGTGGCAACCTTGCAGTGTAGCCATGATCAATATCGATACCTGCTTCTTACCGCTCTTTATTTCCATTTTTGGATCTAATTTATCGATTGTCAACATCGAGGCGTCCCCCTTATAATAACGCATCGAAATGGCGTTCTATTATGCGACCTCGAACTCGATTACTCGGTAATATCAGAATTAGCATCTGGTGGTGGCAATACTTCGATGGGCATTCAAGATGCTCTCATGCAATAATGGTCCGAGTTTATGATCACCAGTCCTTGTACATATCGATCTTCACGGTTGAGGCAATCAACAAGTAAGTGTTAGTCGCCATGTCATGAACGTATACGGGATTCCAAGTGGGGGTCTTATCTGGCTGGGCCTTCGATGAGCGTGGATACTTGGTAAGTAAGTACTAGTATGATGCTCAAGTGGGTAATATCTTCAATCAGACTGACAATAAGTATAGGACGTCTAGGAAGGTATGGACGTAGTACATTCCATGATTGGTACCTTGAATCGGATATCATCAGTACATCCTGCTTAAACACCGTTGCAGAAGCAATGAATTCCATGCAAGTGCGGGAATCTAAGTGGCGAGATTTTGCGGATAGCGCCCATACTCTGATCTCAGGGTCTTCATTGGCTCTCGTACCAAGTCTATTGGGTGGAAAATGGACCCATGACATCGTCTTCAGTTCAATGAACGATCTGGTGATAATGCTTCGTAGGGTAAATAATCACACTCCATTTTGCGTACCGATCTTCATCCTATCTGGAACTCGTATGCAAATGCGGCAGTCACAGTGCGATATTCATACCCTTGAACTATGCATGATTGGTTCTCATTCTTCGAGGCTGGATTCGAGGGTGTACTGACATTGATTCAATTCAGGATCACGAATACGAATTCGTGCAACAGACCAGAATTATTTCCCATATAGGAATGGTTCGGTTAGAACTCATTGACGACAAGATCGGTATTCGGAAGTTTAATCCGGGGTTAGATTCCCATATAACCTCCTGATTACGGAAAGTACTTCCTTATGTTCCCATATTCATACTTGTAACTTATCAAAGGCGCTATTTCGGCTTCTTTTGATTCAACTTTCGGCATCCTCTTCGGAATTCACAATCAAACTCTTACAATCCCATCTCATCCGCATGCGCAATTCTCCGATCTCAGCCAAGAAGTATTCAAGCTCTTCGCACCCCCATTTTGGGCAACACGGAATCCGTCAAACTGGTCATTGCCGGATTCAGCGCTGGCCAAGAAGTTGTGATACCCATGAGCATGCATGGGGGCTCACATGATTCGTTTCAGACGGTAGTGGCAGCTCGCTTGATGCAGAGACAAGACAGCATACTTCATCGGGCAGTTTGTCTGTTAGTTAGGAGGTCGGCAATCGTGTTAGGGTTGGAGACAGGAGTTCGAGAAGGTATGTTACATAAGAGTCATCGCTTCTTGTTTTGGAATCGACTCCAACTATCGTTTGTGCCTCGGTCAAGTTATAATTCACTAAACTCATACCGATTAAGTACCGAATTGGATTTGAGTTGTAATCCAGGTGCTCCATACGGAGGATCTCTTGCAATCTACAGTTCTTGTGCTAATTGATAACTGTCAGGCTCGGTCAAGTCCTGTCACATCGGAACGTTTCATGGCTTCTCATAAACTCGACGGGTCAACTGCTGCCAGTGTCAAGCCTGCATTGCATTCAACTTGTTTCTGGCCGCAACGTTCATGCATGAGGTGTCGGCTTAGGCTGTGACGACGACCTCCACCGGCGAACAAAAGAGACGTAGTTACCTCGAGCTCGTTTATGGGATCCTTGCTACAGACTGTCCGGATCCCAATTCCAGCAAGTCCACCTCCTGAGTCCCGCCTCCAATAACAACCTATCAATTCCTCATCAATAGCACTTTCGAACTCAATATCAAATCGTGGAGGAGTCCACACCCCCTTAGCTCTAAGCGAGACTCAAGCTCGGTACTTTCCCTCAGGTATGTAATGTAACCGTCGATCTCCCGCTCTCGCTTCTACCCGCTGCAGCCAATCGCCATCTCGCTTCCGAACAGTGGATTGTCAAGGTGGTGTGAACCTCCACGTTTTGAGTGGTCAATCGAGAAGGCTTCATGACAAGCTCCCATTCAAGCAACCACAAGAGAGATGAACCTCGGGCTCCAACCGGCTCAGAGAGAACAAAGAAACGCTTTACGAATCGGACATGTCCTCTGCACACCCTCAGCTCGACTATCGTCCCTCCACCCCCTCAACGTACCTCACCGGAGAGGGAATTATGTATGTGCATACGGCAACCCGGCCTCGAAATAGTAACGGGTCATTACGAATCATTGCTCTTCTGGACCGTCTGGGACGTGCGGAGTGATAGTCGTACGGGTAAGCAATGCGCTGTGGTTCTCCGGTCGTCATTGGCGTTGACGATGCGCTATTTCGAGAAAACGAATAAGGATAGCCGGGGTCGTTGACGTATCCGCGGGCCGATATATGCTGCGACTCGGACATAGGAGCCGAGGACGACTGAGATCAACCGATACGAGTGGGCTTGCATATTACTTGTACCTGCATGCTGGTTTCTTTCACTGAGGGATCCAAGTGCACCTATTGTTGTCACATCGGGAATACCTGCAATTCACCGCCTCAACCATCCTCCATCATCCATGTCACGGCCCTCAGTTCTCGACAAGTGTCCACACTTACGACATGGCAACAACGTAAAGGATCTCCGCGGCACGGCTCCAACACCCCTCTTCCAGTAAAGCCGGTATGGGCAACCCATGAAGCACAAAACCATCCTGACGCAAGTATCTTTCGACATGGCAATCTGCCGTGATGAACATGGCAATGATCCTCCTTCGGTTCTCTTTCTTCCGAGCTTCGAAGCATCGAAGACATTTGCTGCAAACGCAAGCCCCAATCTGCACTGCAAGCCATATGGACCCTTCTCGAACCCCCGGTCCTCATCCATACATATCCAACTTGTCCAAGTTGATACTCCAAATTTCGAGGTCTTCCTTGGAATCGCAATCCTGCTAAAGCTTATAAAGCAGAAGTATCGCACGACAGCGGGAGTACCTGCAGAAAACCGACTGGTCAGTTTGAATTTCAGGGTTCAACGTGCATCTGTACCGAGCGGTGACGGAGGATGGGGTGATGGTTGCAGGAGCGTGCGGGTTTGAGGCGGAAGGGAGAGCCGGTTTATGATCGAGTGGAGGTGTGCATGTGCATGTGCGTGAGCCTGAGGGTGAGGGATGGCAAGTCATCAAGATGTCGATATCGTTCGATTCTTGTGATATCAACCTCATAGCGGCACCGGTACACCGGCAAAAAGAAAGAAACCCCAAAGCTTCCGGCGTTTGCTCTACTCCTTCCTCCTTAGGTACTTGTGGACATAGGTTACCGCCTCCCAGAGGATCCCCCCACTCACCACTTCTTCCCCCTCAGATCCCGAATTCGAACGCGAACCCGCTAACGGACAACATACTAGCAAGGCCAGCTAACCTCACAAAGCCTTAGCTTGACACACAGCGCACCCCCCCCCCATAGTCGGGGCCCACCGGGTTTGGGCTAACCCGTTTCCAGGGACCAGGGTAGGGTTGGTTGAGGGGATGGCGTGTTGTTAGGGCTAGTCGGGTGTGATCCGAGATTAGGTCTTGGGGGGAGATCTTATCGATTGCCATACTTTGGAGGACACACGATTGAGTATGTACTTGTACGGAGAGTAATGAATTCTGGAGGATGCTGCGGGATGAAACGTAGATTTGTAACTAACTAATGATTCTATGTACATGTAGCGGTGTGGATTGTGGTGAAGAGCTAGAGTTTAAAGTACGGGTAAGGCAGGTCATGGAGACCCATCCGACATCGCTTCGAGCCTCGCTACTACGCAGTTAGGCAAACTTAGTCTGCCCCTACGAGGTCGTTGGCGAGGAACCAACGCTTCACCGGCACCTCACTACCAACTTTCGGGTCTGCCGCGGTGTTAGTTGCTTGACCGGTATGTTATTGCACTTTTGGACGGAGACCAGAAGTTTCCAATTCGGAATGACAAGCCGAGAAATCTAGAGTGATCAAAGTCTTTGAAGGTCCAACCATTAAAAACGTAGGTATGTGCGAGTACCGAGAATCAGACTGACCTCAAAGCAGTTCCAATCGACAATAACGTTCGGGATCTCGGAGTCATCACATTACAATCAAGTTTATCATTTCAGTATCCCAGGCCCGGTATCTAGAAGCCCAGACAGAGGCTCAGCTTACCAACCACGGCCGTAGTTACCTAGTACACTCCCAAAATACCCAGAGACAGTCTCTCGTATTCCGTCCGCACTGACGTCGAAGCCTCAGCCCAGACGTCAAGGAGGAATCATTGCGCAATGCTCGAGGCATGCGTGTGCATACATATCCCGCAGATTGCATACCTATCCTGACCGGCATGTACCGAAGCAGCCATTGAGCTCCTCTCCACTCTCTCGAGCGATATTTCGGGAGGTGAGGAAGTGGCACTGTACTAACTACTTGGTAGCTTGGGCACTTTCATAGTAGTAGGCCGAGAAAGTCACTTCTTTTGCAATTTTGGAGGTATGTATCAGTGAGACGGGATGACGATACATCAGCATTGGGAACCATCGTAAGGCTACTACCCAAGCTGTCAAGTCGGCTACCGGACTTCCACGCAGCACCCAGCTTCCGGCCAGAGAAGCGTGGGAAACGTGGGTGATTCTGGTCCGGCCTGTTTCGAAACATCTCATCATCACATCTCACGGCCTCTCTTTCCAGACGTACCCCCACAGTAAGGTCTGGGTACATAGAGGCAGCGATCAATGGGTATCTGCTGAATGGACGGAACATGGTCCGTTTCGCACAGCGGTTGAGTACCTTGCAGCCTGCCGGCATGATTGACATTTAACGGCCCGCAGCTGCGCAGAAAGCCGAAGGGCGCCGTGCCATGTCACGCCATGGAGCATCATCTTTCGATATCACAGGCTTCTCAGTATGTACATTCCAGTACGTATTTACTCGAGATATGCAGTTGATAGCAATACGAATGCACCCGAGAATTATCTAAGCAGATCGAGGTACTTGTATGAACTCGTACATACGAAGTAGGTATGTACGGCCAGAAGTCAATCAATCGAACTCGCAACCGCCACAGTGAACTCTGGATATTCTCGATATTGCTGTAATCTACCGGAATTGATATGTCTTGCATGACCCTCTTCCGAGCGGTATCATCGTTGCACAACGCAGAGGGTGTTTCGCTTGCAAAGTACTTATGGTTCGAGGCCGGAGGCCCTGGGTATTCGTAAGTTCGGCCGGTTAAGTCGCCCTTAAGTACTGTATGTACCGTTTTTCTGTAGATAAAGGTCCAACCTTCGACTCCCATGTTTTCATACTTGTAAGTAGGGAATATTGGATCTTGTAACTCACGAATAGTCGCTTACGCACTTGTAGAGATGCTGAGAATGAAACTGAGGTGAAGCTTCACACCCTCTCGCGCCCGCCAAGTCGGTTCAATTATGACAGACATGGTCTGTGCGCTGCCACTGCTTCCGGTGACTGGGAGTCGGGTGGACTGGTGGTGTTGCGATTCCGCGGGATCTGCAGCGCTCATATTGACCTGCAATATTTGGTGATTGCTCGGATAAACTTTGAGACCTTGTGACTGCGACAGAGAAGTATCTGTACATGGACCGGTACATAACTATGATCTGAAAATGGTAGTGGTCGATCTGGGAGGATGATAATCTGCTGCATTGGCGGTCGTTACTACAAAGTTCTTGTATGAAATGCCGTGCGGCCTCGGTTGGAGAAACTCTTGTTGCTGTGCCTCTTGAACCAGATGGCCACGAAATGTCGTGGAGTGTGTGAACTGAACCCTTGTCAACTGCGTTCCGGCACGATCTTGAGATACCGGTACATACGAAAATGGTGACATTATGACCTTACTACTTAGCAAATAGAAGTACAAGTACAACATATGTACAACTTAATATTACGTTTGGCGGTATGTATGTATCCCCTCGCGCTTTAGTTGAATCCCAAGCGTACCGAGGGCGTCGAATTCCGTCCACTCAAATAGGGTCCCAATCGTGAATCGACATCGCGCGAAAACCCCCACTTTCGACAGTGGCGGCAGCTGCAAGCGCACACACTCTTACACTCCCATCCGCTGCGTGTGAGTTCCATGCATCGGAGCAATACGCTTGGTACCAGTACGGACGGAGGAAGGATCATGAGAACAATCGCCGCGGCAGAGTTGATCCTTGCTGTCGTGAAGGGGCTTGCGGAGGGAGAGGTGCCATGGATTTCGAACATGCCGTTGTCGTTGTCGTTATCGTTACATTCAGACCTAGCTGCTGTACACGTACAAATAAACCTACACTGTAATGAATTATGTATCATGTATCAGTACTTCCTTCCCCGTCAAGAAAAGTAGACAGTACCCAATGTAGAGCCTTTGTTTACAGACCCTTACCGACCGTTTCGCCAACCCGCACACCTGGCTCCATACTAACCCACCGAGGACCCACGGATGTCGAGCTAAGTTAAATGGTGGGCAACTTAACGTGCTTGCGCTTGCGGAGTTAGTCTGGGTTGGGTTGAGGGATTGTTCTTCAAGACGTGGGATTCTTCAGGGCTTTCATATTCTTCTTCCACTTCTGTTCTTCTTTCTGGTTCTTCTTCTGTTCTTCATTTTCTTCCTTTAAGTCGGGGCTTTTGACACAGAAGTATTCACCACTGGCACTGTACTGGAGGCAAAAATCATTCCGAGATTTTCAACTGTAGCCGCAAAACTCGATCCCATTGTTCTCGCCCTGTGCATACTCCGACCCCCGGATACCCAACGAACGAACTAGGCACAGCACACTGGCAGAAATCGCCCCACCGCTCCGTGCGGACGTTAATTACCTTCTGGATCCCCCTAGGGCCCTCGATCTTTTTCTTTCCTGCGAGCTTTCAGGGCTTCACGTCAAAAACACTACAACATCTGGTCAGAGGAACCGCGAAGGTGCAAGTACTTCCTAATATTCTGGGTGCATTCTGGGTACCCCCTCTCGAGTCGACTTGACCCTACCTACCACTGGCACTAGCTACTCCCACCCCCCAAGCCTAGCCCGCTCCATCAGATAGCTCCTCTCGCTCGCTTCCAATTGCGCCCTATAATCAGCCCTGTCCCCCTCCGCTCCGTCGCTCTTACAAACTCAGCACTTTCACCACTCCGAGCTTCCAATCGGCCGGAAACCTCCACCGTAACCGAACCTACGGAATCCACTCCGCGGCCCACCATAACCGAGCGACATCACCTCCGCGGTCCGCCACTATGTGTACCTCCGACCACCACGACCACGACCACCATCACGACCACGCCTCGGACGATGAGTCCGACTACTCCGACTTCTCCGACTCAGACCTCCTCGCCCTCGGCTCCCGCACCTACCACCCCTCCTACCTCCTTCCCACCGACCAAGACGAGGAAATCCGCCTCAAATTCGCCCATGACATCTGGCGCGACCATCTCGGCGGAAAACCGTTCCTCTCCACCCTCCCGCCCGCAGATGGGGAGTTCAAGATCCTAGATCTCGGCTCGGGATTCGGCCACTGGGCACTCGAAGTAGCGGCACTGTATCCCGATGCCGACGTGTTGGGCTTTGATCTGAACGCCGTGCAGATCGAGGTGGATGAGGTGCCGAAGAATGTCGAGTTTGCCGTTGGGGATCTTGAGGAGCCGCGGTGGGGGGTGGGGAGGGGGTTTGGGTTTGTGCATGGGCGAGGACTGGGGGGTAGTATTGAAGATTGGGGTAGCGTATTACGGCGCGCTTGGAGGTACTTCCTACATCCTTCTCTTTTCCAGCCAGTAAGAAGTAGAAGGACGACTAACAGCTTACCCCGATATATAGACATCTCACGCCCCATGGCCATCTCGAACTCGCAGAACGCGCGCTCACCCCAACCTCTCTCGATGCGACTTATAAGCCAAACACAGCCCTACATACCTACTACACGCACCTTACCACAGCGCTCCAACGCCTCAACCGGACCGTCGGTATCACCGAAGAGCTGAAAAATCTGGTTCTCGAGGCGGGGTTTGAGGATGTCCAGGAGGTGCGCGGGTTCATCCCTGTGCGTGTTGGGGCGGACATGACCGAGATGGAGAAGTTTGTGCTGTTCGTCGTGCTAGAGTCCTTCGAGGCGTGGGGATTACGGGCGTTTGTTGAGGTCCTTGGGATGGGCGTTGATGAGGCGAGGGCAGTGTGTGAAAATGCGGCAAAGGAACTGAGGGAAGGTGGTGTACGGATTGGATTTAGAACTGTTGTGGTGACGGCTAGGAAACCGAGGGGTGTGGGCGGTGTGTGTGGAGAGGACGACCTGAGTAGTGAGGATGAAGAGGCGCATCATCATCATCATCACCATGACGAGGAGACAGATTCGGATGAGTATACGAGCGAGGAGGAGGATGAGTCGAGCTCGGACCCGAGTGATAGTGAGACTGAGAGGGAACCGGTGGTCGAGTCGACTGAGATTGTGGTTGAGGAGATGGATGGGAAGATTGAGATTGCCGAACGAACGCCTTCACCTATCGCGATTGAACCGCCGGTGGGAAATAACACTACGACGATTGAGTTTGACTGTAAGTTCTTAACCATTTCTTCCCCCAACAGAACCAGAATCAATTCCCCAAACCACCTATATTGGCAATGAAGCTAACTCCCCACCCACAGCCGAACCAATCTCCCCCTCCTGGGACAACCCCATCTCGCCCTGCTCCGGCTCCGACGACGAAGATGAAGACAACACAGTCTTCACACTCCCCCTCTACAAACGAGCCCGCGACAAGGCCGCCGACGCCATTGCCCGTAGTGAAGAGCGCCGACAACAGGCAAAGAAGGAAGAGCGACGGAGACGGAAAAAGGAGAGTAAAGCGAGGCGGAAGGAGAGAGAACGGTTGGGAGGTGGCAGTGCAGAGGAAGGGGACGCGAGCAGCAGCAGGTTGGAGGGGAACGACTCTGGTTTCGTTGGAGAGAAGGAAGGGACTGTGGCTGAAGGGAAGGGCAAGGAGAAGGAGAGCGAGTCAAGAGATGGGCCAGCTGTGCAAGTGCGGGAAACGCCGCCTGAGGGAGTGAAGGCGGAGAGGAAATGATGTGGAGGCTCATGGTTGGGTGGTGATACGTCATGATTGTGGGAGTGAGGGAGTGGGGTAATTGTTAATGATTGGTGACTGAAATACAGGTGTTGATGACGTCGAGTCGAGGTAAACGGAGTTGTGGAGTTGTATTCATTTTATTCACGATCATATTTTCTTTTCAAGTTCCGTTAACTTCAATCTGTTCCATGCTTTCCTATTTCTTGCCACTGTCCATTTCCTACTGTACTGTCCACTACATTATATTACCGGTGGTGAGCTTTTCTTTCATTCAACATTAAAATCATACTGCTCGGCGTTTCAGTCAGTGCTTCTTACTGTATTTCCTTCTGTATTGTACCTTTACCTCCACCAGCGCGCTTAGAGCCCGCTATATACTTTACACCTATACCTATACCTATACCTACTTATATTTCCTTCTGTAGTAGTAGTTAAAAACGCACATTGGATCTCAATTACCGACTTCCTACATCAAATATCTCCTTCTTGGTTAAGAACTGTCGTCGTAATCTCGACATATTCTTGCAGTTGCCTGCAGAGTACACTAAAGTCAAATATGGGTTGGTATATAGCAATCCGAATTGGTGTAGAGGCTAGCATTTTCCGCTTTCATTGCAAGCCCTCAGCTACTACGGTAGCATGGCTTAGTGATTCGAGAGCCGGGAAGACCCGGGTTCGATTCCCGGGTTCGGAACCTTTTGCCGTCTTTGCTGCTGGACGAAGTGAAATCCGAGACTGAAGCAGAGCTTGAGAGGCTCGGTATGGGCTGTATGTATATGGTCCTCTGAAGCATGCCTCAAGTATATATTGCAATGCCAATTTAAGATGAGTTTGGGCTGCTTTTGAGCCTTGTCAGTGTAGGCAGTAGGCCGGCCGCCTACAGGCCGTCCCGGCCTCACCCTCGTCGGCCAGGCTCGGCCAAGCGTCATCTGGAGCCGGTCTTTATCCAGGCCGGCTCAAAGCGTTGCGTGTCGGCTTAGGATTGCTCGTAGGCCGGGCCGGAGGCCGGTGTAACTACCCAATTCGGTAAAATAGCACATTTACTTAAGTGGAGAGTGTAATTGAGGCGAGCTTTTGACGTCAATAGCCCGCTAAAGTTGCCGAAAACGGAAGAAATGAGGTGGTTGTCGGCCAACTCGGCCGTCTCGGCTCACGGTGCTTCGGCTCAGGCTTGGTGATCAACAACACGGGCCGTCCTAGATGTGGTTAGAAGCCGGGCCCAATACTGTAGGCCGGCTGGAAGAAGGCTGTCGGCCAGCCCAGACGGCCGACTGCCTACACTGAGCCTTGTGCACCTGAAGAAAAACACCTATGTCAATGTAATTGGAAAGCCGATATTCAATGACAGTCCGAATTGGTGTAGAGGCTAGCATTTTCCGCTTTCAACGACATCTTAGGCGCAAGTGACCGGGAAGACCCGGGTTCGATTCCCGAATTCGGAATAATTTGCTTATTCCCGACGAGTAAGGTTCAAAACTACACGTAGAAAACGGAAAGTCGAGGGCTGCATGGTGAAGCATGATAGGTCTCAGCACTCGCAGGAGATACTTCCCAGTGTACGTCGTCTTTCAGCTCGTTTGTTTTCATGATGCTGGGGGATATCTTGCTTACTCTGTTTCGAGAAGCGATGCTATGGGGAAATTGTAATGTACTGAATTTGTATCTCCGTACCTCGAGCTCCTTCGGCCTTCTTGGTAGCACCACAGTACGAAATGGACTCAATCGACTTGCTTTGACATGCTGTTCAAGGCTGGTTGGTATCTTAATGAGAATTGAAGGTGCATGTTGATCCGAATTGGTGTAGAGGCTAGCATTTTCCGGTTTCAAAATATCCATAGTGAGTTGCAGGGCAGCCGGGAAGACCCGGGTTCGATTCCCGGATTCGGAACTTTTGCCCATCCTGTCGTTCGACTCAGTTGACGTGGTATGTCCATCCCTCGTAAAGACAAGCTATCTCACATCTTTTTAGAACAGATAAATGAATATGGACAGCTTACAAGGTTCTAACAAACGGAGAACGAGGGAATGTATTGAATGACGGCCGTGGTATAGGACGATTGCGAAAGCCAGAATGGCTTCAGTTTGCAATTTGCCATTGTCACATTCGATCAAGTTATTGTTTCTCGCCATTGGTTCAATTGTTTCGAGTCGGCTTGGACTGCTCTGTTTAAAATTGGCATCTAATATCAGGTATTAGTAGATGCTCATACATGTATAGCAGTCCGAATTGGTGTAGAGGCTAGCATTTTCCGCTTTCACTTCATCCTACCTCGTCAGTTGGATAAGGGGATCCGGGAAGACCCGGGTTCGATTCCCGGATTCGGAACTTTTGCTGAAGCCGTTTCAAGTCATTAATGACTCGGTCGATGTAGCCGTTTGATTTTGCCCGAATGAGGGCGGCCGTGAAAAAGTAGGGAGGAGACTGACTGGAACTTTTGATTTCGGTGTGGGAATGTACGGAGAAGCAACGCTCGGTCTACCAAACATCAAAGCAATGTTGGTCCAGTGGTATGATGAATCGTTGCCATCGATTCGACCCGGGTTCGATTCCCGGACATTGCAGAGTTACATCCTCTTTTGCCGGAGTCTTGGATGGCGTTTTACGTGCGGGAAACGTCACTCGAGAGAGATTAGGGCCCGGATCGTATGCAAAACTGGTATGAAGACGAGTGATGAGATCAAGTACGCTCTTTACATGAATCACAAGCGAAGACCTTTCACTGCAGCCACTATTCGGACGAGCATAACTAAAGTGGGATCTTCGTTCGTTCGCAATGGCTCAGCCTAGAAATAAAGAACGGAGTCCCATAAAGCTTTTGGATGGCAATTGTACAAGATACTACTTGTACTTGGTAAGATATCTCGTACTAACGGGCATCCGTTACTATGCAGCAGTACACTTTGGCGTCTTCTTATCCAAAGCTTCAGAGTGATCATCTACAATGTACAAACAGATCGGGTAAGCACGTAACAATGCTGCCGGAAATTCGAAAGTTGAACAACTTCCAAATGGTAAGATCATAAGAACGTGCCATTTCGAAATCTCCAGAACTGAACTGGCAGAGTATCTCGACAGTAGTCGTGGAACTATCCATTTTCACGGGCTACTGAAGTATGTGTTTGCACCAGTACTGTTACGCTACTAATAGGCATCCTCTATATACTTTGAAGAGCCCGTTAAGGCATTTACAGCAAAACATTATTCTGCAAAACACTTGAAAGTGCAAAATTAAACCAGGACTGCGAAATGGCTCCAGATTCGAATCGAACGCACTGGAAAACCCGAACTATAAGACTATCGTGACACAGTCTCGATTTCTAATCTCCATTCCATTGCGCTATGGACATCCCCTTTGATCCTTCTCGCGTGAGCTCTAATATTATTCAACTGGGAAGTCGAACCCTCTGTCTTTTCCATGAAAACCACGCCCCAGTACTAAGCTACGAGACTTGCGCAGTTTCTCCCGGATCCCGGTCATAGTACAGCGTAGCAAAGAGTTTGCCTTTGTCAGTCTGTTGAAGTTCGCGATCTTGCCTAGCAAATGCAAAAGTTAATTCTTGAACCGTGACTGAAATAACATCATGGATTGAACATATGACCTCTTAATATCGTGGCTCGACGTTTCGATTGTTGTACATCATCTATCATACCACAACCGTCCCCTTTACGGTTACCGTTTGGTAAATAAACTCTAAAACCAGAAACCAATCCAGCATTTCGCGAATTCGACCGCAAAGGAATATGAAGAAAAGTGAAATATGCGTACCAGGATTGCAAGCCAGAACTTTTTTCTCTGCACTTCAAAATGAATACGATGCCTTCAAAGGTTCGTAAGCGGGCTGCGGAAGGCTGCTCATACTTATCTCCAGCGCTACACGTCCCGTTTACATTCTCCTCTCTGACATTGCAATTCTGACTCTGCGATAGCAGCATTCAGGCCATTGCATTATCTCATCTGATAGCAACACCTGCACCGCAAAAGCAAAACGTCCTGGGTACTTGGTAAAAAGCATACAGCACAGATTGCAACAAAGTAGTCCCAGAGGGGGTCGAACCCTCAACCTTGGCCTGATTCAGACCTGAGATAGTCTCATATTAGGACCACGCTCTAACCAACTGAGCTATGGGACTCGTATGCCTACTAGGTTGGCACTTATAATACCAACCATTTCAAACTGAAAGAACACATAAGTTATGGGGCCAGATCTTGTACGATAGATACTTCTTTTGAACATGCAAACGTAAAACCGTTCATTGACTCGCCGGTGATTTGAACAAGAAATCCATTAACTTTTCTGAATTGTGGAGCTAGCATTGCTTCTCGTATATCTGTCTGACATCAACAACTACTAGACTATCGACGTCCCTATTGCACATATTTGTGAACAACTAGTATTTGACGCCGGACAATTACAAGGTGTTAAGTTGCAATTATATAAAAAGAAGGTCGTGATAAGGCTTCGTCGGCGCGGTGGTGCCCCGAATTGAACTGCGTAAACGGACTTCGTAAGTATATCACATACCCGACACCCGTACGGCCGTTTCAAGGTAGCCGGTGCAAACAACACCGCTAGGACATCCCCTTTGCTTCATGTCGAACCAAACGTTTAAACAAAAGATGAGTATTGAATGATCCCTTTAGACAAAACAAATAACGCATACGATCTCACGTTCTTCAGTTCTACTTCCCACTTGCGACTCACCAACGACTACGCTACAGCATCCCCTTTACAGTCTTAAGTAATCAAACAGTTATATGTACAGGCATAAACTGCATCGCGATATGAGTTTTGGTAGCTGAACAGTGACACCTCGATACGCAAAAATGAAAGCGTGCGGTAACCGTGACCTTGCTAAGATTGAACCGAGATCCGTAATGGAAGCGCTGTGGAATAACTCTCGTCTAATGTTTCTATCACGCCACGAACATCCCCATTACTTCAAGCTCCATTTGCGCAAACATCACAATGCATGTCCACGACTTTGTTAACCAGCATACAGCAAGTAAAAGCAAAAACACGTGTGGATTGAACTCCGATGTATCTCTGTCGTAAGTCTTGTAACAGCACATCAGTAGTACAGTCTGTCGAGTGCGCCATGCTCATCCCCGTTGTATCGTCTTCTTCTGCATAATTGTCGTTCCCGTGCAGGTCGAGTACCGGCATGCAACAAAGTAAAAGCAAAGGCGTGTTTGACATTTGCACGACATTACTGATTGCGAATTGAGCATCGTGGTAATATTGGATCAACGGTCTCGAGCTCGTGATGTACCTATTAACGATTGGTGCAACCACTGAACCACTCTCGTACCCATTAAACTCTCCGGATTCTGCATAACTGTCATTGAATTCCACTCTGTATGCTGGTTTGCAGCAAAGTGAAAAACAAAAGTGCGTGTTTCGTACGCAACGGAGTGTGGTGTGAATTGAACATAGGAGTATCGCAATCATCTTTAAATCATTATACTAGTACTTACTTTACCTCGTAAAGCAGCCTCCCCCAATACATCCACTTGGCCACGTTCGTCCCCGTTGCATCTGTAAACCATTGCAACTGTTTTGATCTTCAAATGTAACCTGAAAAGAAACTCCAAACGGACAGCCCCAGAGGGGGTCGAACCCTGGACCTTGGCCTAACTCCCGAGCGCGAGCAGAGACTCATATTAGGACCCCGCTCCCGGCATGCAGCAAAGCAAAACCAAAGCGTGTGGGATCTTCCAATCTCTGTCGAACATCGTAGCGTTAGATTAAGGGTTGATTCTCGTAACATAGCTTTGGTATTTCCACTGCGTCATGCTCGTCCCCATTGCACCTGTGTCTTTGACATAAGTTATAAGCTGTTTTTATCCGAAGTTTGCGCTCCAAAAGAAAGAAGTACGGCTGGATAGTTCCAAAGGGGGTCGAACCCTCGACCTAGGCCTTAACAAGACGAACTCACATGCTCCAACCAACGTTGCAACTGAGCTACAAGACTCTGATACATTCTTAAGAATGTATTACTGCACACATATTGGTCAGCTTAATAGGAACAGAGAACCGCTGAGGCAATGCAATAAACGTTTGCCAATCCTTAAGCCATCCCTCACGCCACAAACATTCCCAATGCTCTCTATAGCATTCCGCCCATTTTAGACCGGCATACAGCAACATAAAAGAACAAAAAGCACGTCACGCATTTCTCCTTCACCAAATTGAACTTTGGAGTGTCTTTAACACAAGTCTCGTAATAGTGTTTGTGGTATATCAGTAGTCTTGTTCACTGCCACGCTATGCTCATCCCCTTTGACACTCTTCCTCTCAAAGACTGATTCGAGCGTGCATTGTACTAAAAGGACAATGCAAACGTTGACCTTGGTCGTCACACGGGGTGGATTCGTATTAGGAACGCTCTAACCAGCTGAGCTATGAGACTCGTATGCTCTATTATCTCGAATCTGTGATACTCTGACTTTAACTGGCATCGAAGCAATGCTCTCAGGTTTTCCGCATCGGGACAATGCTTAATTCAAGTTTCTATAGAGGGTCAACAAATATATGCATATGAAAGTAGAAAATGCTAGACGGATGATCCTACCTTCCACCGTCTAGCATGCAAAAAGACTAGCAAAACGTTCCACCGCTTCTAGACCTGACTGCGCATCGAACCGTGTACTTCTCAGGTTCATGATCGTATCGAAGACTTGATGCACACTGGCACCAACCTAGTGTATTGATGCTTAACCACTATACTACGAACAACCCCATTATCTCATATATGCATATACTGCTAGCCACTGTATGTATGTAAAACAGGGCTGGAGGTACGTTCAATCGTAGAAGAATGAGCTATCACACTCTATCAATGACCCTGACAAATGGTAGCAGTGTAGTACGCAAAAACCTTCCTACTGTTCAAAGAGGAACAACAACCGAATTGTCCCAGAGGGGATCGAACCCTCGACCTTGGCCTGAACTTGAATGGCAACTCATATTAGGACCACGCTCCAACCAACTGAGCTATGGGACTTGCTTACTCTGCATATGCGTCGTAACATCGCAGAATTCGAAAAAGATTCCGTAAAGAGATGTACTCGTACTTGAGAAGAAATAAAAAGCGTAAATCCGAAGAGACAAGGAGGAATCAGGAGGAATCGAACGGAAAAACGCCTGCAGTGCCGTAATTCGAGCTTGTCGATCCTTATGCTCTTCCCTCACGCCACGAACATCCCCATTTCTATTTGTACAAACTCTAGCATTCTGTCCATCTGAGTCACTGCCGTAGTACAGTAAAACATGAAAAAGCAAAAAACACGTATTCTCAGATCCATTCCACTCCGCACATTGTGAATTGAACGTGTACGTGGTGCAATCTTTTGTCCCAAGTTTCGTAAGGTAAGATGGCTCGGCGCGACGTCTATCAACTGCACCACGTTCGTCCCCTTTGATACTCTTCCCCTCACCGAACCCTTATCCTTTGCCTTGATAGGGGTGGAAACTCGGAACTCAGCAGGGTTCGACTGACGTCCGCTTAGCATGAATGAAAAAATTATAACGTTAGCAGTCGATCGGTTAAATCGAACTGAACGACCGTGACGTCGCGTTTTCATGCATAGTTGATGCGACGTACTACCCACTCCTGCCTCATCGACGACTACGCTACAGCATCCCCTTTACACCGCTCTATATATATATCGATTCGTTAAACATTTACAAGTTAAGTACTTTACAGACATGTAAGCATGAATTCCACTCACCCCGCAAAAATACAAGCGTGTGAGACGAACAGTCTTTCTGGGATCGAACAGAGAAATATAACGTGCTAGATATTCGCGGAATCTGTCCATCACGCCACAGCCGTCCCCATTCATCTTTTTACGAACCGTAGCAGTTTGGATCACATTCTTAACGTCGGTACTTTCAATGACACAAAAGCAAAAGCACGTGCGGAATTCTGGACTTGCCTTGAATTGAACTTCGTAGTATTGATTCTCGAGCGCCTAGAATTGAACTTCGTCGTAGTGACTCTTCATTAGTGTCATTCTCGTGCGAAGGCTTCGAGTTTACGACTGCACCATTCTCGTCCCCTTTGCTATTTCCTATTCTAATCAAACCAACAACTACACAAAACAAAGTTTGTACTAAATAAAGAAAAAGGCAAACGGATAGTCCCAGAGGGGGTCGAACCCTCGACCTTGGCCTTAACCTAGATTCGAATCAAGACTCATAAGTATTAGGACCACGCTCTAACCAACTGAGCTATGGGACTCGTATGCATCCTAACAACGCATTTGCATCTTACGATGCTTGAAGTAGCAAGATAAGCTTCAAAAAGAAACTTAATATTGAGATATCCTTCCTTATACAGCACCACGGATTCCCGCGTGGTCACCCACCGCGGTACTAACATGGCGATTAGAAGCTTGACTAAGGGAGAGCGGACGGGATCCCGTATGGTCTTCTATCTATGGCCGTATGTGCTAATACCCGTCATGTAAACATCTGGACCCGTAAAATTGCACTCCAATCACTTGTACGCATCACAAGATCGAGCAGAAACATGGGACTGTCAGATGGATATAAACCTGCATAATACGATAGAGACAACATCGAACCCAATAGCAAAGTAAGTACGACAAAAAACGATCAATACAAAGCAACGAAGTAAAAACAAAAGTAAAACCCGAAAACTCCACCCAACCCAAGATATCTAAACTCCCCAACCCATAAACAACCCTCCCATCCATATAAATTTTGCAACAAAAACACCGTAGTCAGCCTAAACACCCCACGAACTCACCCGCAGAACTCCCTCCTCCTCGCCCTCATCCTCGCATCCAACGCCGGATTCTCATCTTCATTCCTCCACGCCATCACCTCCCCCTCCTCTCCATCCTCCCTCACCACCACCTCCTCCTCATCCTCACTCTCCCCCTCCGTATCCTCATCCGTCTCCTCCCCCTCCGAATCCAAAAGTGCCCACCTCACCAACACCGCCTCAATCTCCGCCTTCTCCTGCGCAAGCTCCCAGATATCTTTTCCAACGTCGACGCCGCCATCCAGCAGAGCCTTGACTCCTTCCATCCAGCCCTGTTCAATAGCAAGCCGAAGCGGCGTCATCCCCAACTCATCCACCACCTCTCCATCCGCCCCAGCCTGAAGCAACACCCCCACTCCCTCCGCCCACTCCAACCCCACGGCGACAAGCAGCGGCGTTTCTCCCATGGCGTTGACGTATTCCACGCCCGCAAGTTTCGGATCGGAGAGGATCTTCACCCCCTCCTCGTTCCGTGAAAGCACAGCCTCGTGTAATGGCGTGTTGCCGGCGGAGTTGATGGTGTTGGGATCATAGTCCGGCGTCTGCGTAGCCGGGTTGAAACTACTCAACAAGATATCCAACATGGCCTTTGGTCCCGACCCCGCCTCCTTCTTGGCTGCCCGCTTCGGTGGGATAACGCAGTACTCCACCAGATCGGGATCCACCGTTTCCGGCGTCTCCACAACCCGGGCGGCGATGTGCAGAGGATAGTCGAGAGCGCCCTCGTTGGGTATGTCGATGTCGGCGTTATTCCGCACCAGCACCTCCACAATCCTCCCCCACGTTCCGGCGTCAGCCCCGGCTTGTACGGTCTCCGCCCATAACGAAACAGCCCGCGAAAGCACACTTCCGCCCCCATCTTCCTGATCCATCGGTGTGGAAGTCCGGTCTAGATCCACGCCCCACGCCACGAGAACTTCCACGAGGGAGAGATGGCCAGAGGTAACGGCACACATCAACGGCCATCCCGAAGCCTCGGGATCGGCACCGAACGACAGTAGTACCTTCACTACCTCTGTCCGGCCCGCCTTGACCGCCATCACGAGTGGTGTATCTCCCTTCTTATCCGTAGCTTCGAGGTCGATCGAGGGGAGGCGATCGAGGTAGAGCCGTACCATCCTCGCCCAATCCACGTCTGTCGGTTCTGATACATTCCAGGACTTCAACAGTGACGAGGGTGTGGAGCTGCAGAGGTAATGTAGCGGCTCATTCCCCTCCGCATCCTTTCTATCCGCACCAAGATCTGAATGGAACCTTCCTCGATACTCCAACAACGCCATCAGCGCCGCTTCATTCCCCAGCGCACACGCGAGATGCAACGGCGTGACTCCATCTTTATCTGGTAAAAACGGGTTGAACGAGGGTGGATGTGTCGTGAAGAAGTCTAGGAGTGATTGTAGCGCTGTTGGGGGTGTTGTTATTTGTGATGATGCGAGTACAGCGTAGTGCAGTGGGGTGCGTTGTTGATTATCGACGAATAACGGCTGCAGACGAGGATGCGGGAGGAGGAGGGAGGTGTAGGGTGTTGAGTTGGGGGGTGTTGGGAGAGATGCTGCTAGAGAAAGCACTGGAAGAGATGTCTGTTAGCCTGGGGACCTCGACGTAGTAACAAATCCTCCACTGGCACTGGAGATCGAGACTTACGTGTCCGCCCTTCACCATCACGGGCATTTACATCAGCGCCAGGATGCCTCAGCAGATACGACAGCAGCAGGAACGGCGTATCGGGGGTGTTTTGCTGAAGAATAACGTGGAGCGGAGTTTGTGCTTTCGTGCGGGTTGGGGAGGCGCGACGGGTGCGCCGGAGGGTGAGATTAGGTCGGGTTAAAGGTAGCGCTGGTGGAGGTGGTGGAGGAGGAGGTGGCTTGTATAGCAACGGTGGTGGTTTTGAGGGTTGTGGATTTGAGGACATGGTGGTGGATTGGCGCTGATGAGAGTGGTGAGAGGTGGTGATGAAGCGGTGATGAAGCGGTGATGATAGAATGATGAAGCGGTGATGCAGTCGAGAGGATGTGGAAGTCTAAAAAACATCCACAACAGCAGCAGAAGAATTCAAGCTTTAATCAAGAAAATCATCCGAGCTCTCTCTCCGCCTCGGTGAAGTTGTGCTGCTGCCAGGGATCGCATCATGCAGCCTTCCCTGGCCGCTGGTGCTGGTGTGGCAGACAACAACAACCAAAGGAAAGCGTCGATGCCCTACAAAGTCGCTGTAACTAACTAAGCTGTCACCGAGGCTCAACTTTCACTCCCGCTGATCGATCGGTCAACTTGAAAGCAAGGGAACAAGTTCCGATCTGAGCTGGTACAAGTCACCTCCGTACGTTTCCATCCCAACTCTATGTATCCTTTCCGTGCTGGCTCGGGCTCGAATATCGCGGGAGTTGGACGCAGCGCGGTGAGGTTCAACTTGCTGTCAGGGTCCCTAGCCCTGGCAACCGTCATCCATGGCACCGCTGGAATACCGTAACAAATGTGACTGCAGTGACTGCCAATGTGTTCTGGAATACAACACCCACTGGCACTTCCCTGCTAAATCCGAAACCACACAACTTCGGTGAGCCCTCCAAGTGGATGGGTCATCCAGTTGAATCCACATGGTACGATAGTATAAAGGCCCCACCGAACCCCGCGCCACTACTAGACTCCCGCGAAAGCCAGCAACATCCATGATGTCTCCTGGAACGGAAACCCCAATAGCATCAAACGATATCGGTCCCGCGAGTGGAGTCGACTGTACTGCACACCGAAGGGTCGAAGCAAACGCCATGGAATATCCACCGAATACACCAACGATGAGTCCGCGGAGGTGGTTCGCCAGATGGACGGACGTCGAGGCTCGGTGAGGCGACTAGTTAGGCAGCTGGCTGATTCTTGGGAATCGAACGCCAATTGCCAGCTGGGTTGATTCGAGAGTTCTTGTCGTCGTGACGAGTTCGGATGTTTGTGCCGGTGGATTGGTGGACAGCTTCGTGGTCAAACGACACCAATCGATTCAAGTTCCCGTTCGAGCCTGAGACGGCGGAGGAGACTCGTTGAATGTCGAAATTGCAGAGTCAATTGCCAGCGATTGACTCGACTCCAGCATACAAGGATCGGGAGCATCGATAGCGTACTAATGGAACCGCATGACTGTGAATTCCAGTCCTCTCCACGATCGCATAGTGAATACAGTGTAGAGTTGCTCCCACCATCTATTCATGCGCCCGTATTCCGATGCGGAGAATTAATCGTGAGCGGGACGTTCCCGAGACATTGCTTCAAGTTTGCAAGAACGAGCTCGTGTCAACACCAAATTCGATATTCGATGCTGGGTTCAAGATTCTGCATCAATCGCAGCACCATAATTCGTAGAAAAAGTAGAGTTCGACTCGGATTTTCATCCATAATCGTGCGTGCTTTGAACAGAAGGCATTCACTCCACTGCCCAATGCAAGGAGACGTAAGACTTGTCACTGAGACATTCGACTTGTGATGGGACGAAACTGCAATTGGTCAGCACTTCAAACGAGGACAGCGGAGAGTCAAGGCGGTACCGGTTTGGTTTCCTAGATCTCGTTCGGTGTTGAGGATATTCGGAACGCTTGGTTGTTGTTGTCAAACAGAGTCGTCAATGCCGAAAACTCAGTTGCCATCTCCGGAAGGGTTCCGGAGAAGAGATCTGCGGACCCCACTGACACGTTTTCGCTTGTCATGATCTCCGTGCGGGAAGTTCCGGATGTGGGGTGCAACTCCGCTCAGGACTGTTTAATTGTACTAATGGGCTTTAATTCTTTACACAAATGCCATTGTAATATCTCCACTGTGCCTGAGTAATAGCATGACCCTGTCTATCATGACATCCCGAATTCACTATGTACATATTCCGAGATTCTAGCTGCCGAAAATGGTGGGAGAAGCATCGAGCCAAGCCGGGCCCAGCCCATTACATCAGCGTGCGTCCCCAATTGAGTTCCACAGAAGCAAATACCGGCAGACGGAAGCCTGACAGATCAAGTGCTGTGCTCCTCTTGCCGCCTCAATCAGCAGTGACCGCTCCTCCACAATTGGAATGCTGCTCGGGAGGGCGTAATGTCACGATGCTGTATTGCACTGAGCTCAGCTCCAGTACCGTAGAGTCCCATCCGAGGCCGGCTCAGCGGAGAGCACACTCCCGGCTCCCTCCTCCCAGGGTCTCCACCATATCTCACCGTATCATAAACACAAGACAAGCATCGCTAGCCCATCTCCACAACGCTTCGCATCCCCAGGTTCACCGTGCATAGGGCGCCCACTAGTTACACTTCATCCAGTAAAGTCTCGCCCTTTTTCCGACCTCATCTCTTCTGCTCTTCTGTTCCCAAACAGGCTGCTATGCATACATAATCATGCACTGCTTTGAAAATGCACTTCATCTCACAGGGAGCTCGAGGAGTGAGCTTGAAGGGTCCCAAGATCGGTTGTTTCTCGGATAGACTGTCGGTCGTGCGTATCTCCTCGCCCAGCAGTTCAAGCTTCGGCGTTGACCTCGACCCTGAAGCTCGAACTTGAAGCCGTGATAACACTGTCGAGCTAGTAATGCTATGCCGTTGCAAACCGAGTTCATTGCTTCAATCCCTTCGCACAGACAGCCAGAGCCAGAGCTCAAGCTGCTCCGTCGTGCTATCTATCGCAACAATCGGGCCAACTCGGCAAGCTTCCACACCCTCCCCATCCTCAATACCCAACGAGGCTGCCACTGCAGTACAGTGCGTGCTTGTCAAACCCACCCATACCCATCCACCACACCCTCACATCTCACATCTGTCTGCACAAGCAGTAGATCTCCCCCCAGAATCAAGTCCTCGACGTTCCCCAGCAATTCAGCCTAACCCATTGCATCCCAACGCTTCCCTCCGATTGGTTTGGTGCGGGGCAGATGATTAGATTAGCCGACGGCGCTTGCCCTGTTTTGGGGGGTTTATCGGGCTATCGCTTATCTGCACGTGAGGCGAGTACCACTTCGGAACATGGCATGGCATGGCATGGGATGCAGGGTGAGTGCGGAAGGAGGAGGATGGAGGATGGGGGGTGTTGGCTGGTGGGAGCAGGCTGGAGGAGGAACTATTAATGGAAGAGGGTTCACACCCTCTTGCTTATTCAAGTCCGCCGTTGTGAGTCTTCCCCTCCTTCTCTTTGACAACCATCCTCTACTTGCTCTTCAAGTTGCTCTTCCTATTGCAATTGAGACGACATACGAAATTATTCCAAAGGTACGCCCCATTCTGGCTCTCACAATTCACGATTGGTTGGCTGTTTTACACTGTACTCGAGGGTCCCGAACGAACCTAACACTATTAGAAAGGCCCCCCATCCATTCTCCACGACATCATCACCAGCGTCATCGGTTCCGTGAACCAGCGTTTTATACGAATCAACACCACAACATCCACTCCCCTCATCCCCATTACAATCCAATCTGGTAAGTGAAGATCTTCCTTGCCTCTGTTTACTTGCTTCGATCTTGTGGAGATACCCGTCCCGTTGCTTTTGTGGTTGAGAATCCCTTATCTAAGGTGTGGATGCATGGATGCACATGGGAAATCCTACCGTACCAGATACGACGGGAGGATCAACTCACGATCGATACGGGAGCCACCAGAACGTGGAGATCTCCCTTACTTGCATCTCTACCTGCACCTCTTCTTCCTTGCATCCACCACATCCCCAGATCTTCTCGTCCCTGCATCCATCACCCAGTTTGACAGTTTGGATCTCAATCCCGAACTCTCCGCCCTTCCCTTACCAGCACAATGGCTAACTCCCCCTCCTCCCCAGATACCCCCCCCCCCCCCCCCCCCCCACACCCCCCCGCCCCCCCTCCCACCACCACCACCATGCCCCTCTTCTCCAAACCAACCCCCGACGTCTCCGTCCTCCCCCCCCCCTCCGGCATCCTCTCCCACCCCACCATCCGCACCGCCCTCCCCTTCCTCAACGGCGGCGCCGCCGGCATGCTCGCCACAACCCTCATCCAACCAATCGACATGATCAAAGTGCGCATCCAGCTGCACCCAACCTCCATCACGCCGCTCGCCATCACGCGGCAAATCCTAGCATCCGGTCGTCCCCTCGACCTTTACTCCGGGCTGTCTGCTGGCCTGCTTAGACAGGCGGTGTATACGACTGCGAGGATGGGTTTCTTCGGGACATTCATGTCCCACTTTTCTACCAAGGCGAAGAGTGAGGGGAGAGGGGTCTCGTTTGGGGAGCGGGCGGTAGCGAGTCTCAGCGCCGGGGGGCTGGGGGCGGTGTTGGGGAATCCAGCGGATTTGGCGCTGATACGGATGCAGAGTGACGGGTTGAGGCCGGTTGCGGAGCAGCAGCGGTACAAGAACGTTGCGAACGCGCTGACGAGGATAGCGAAAGCCGAGGGGGTGACGGCGTTGTGGGGCGGGTGTACGCCGACTGTGTTGCGGGCGATGGCGCTCAACTTCGGGCAGTTGGCTTTCTACTCGGAGGCGAAGAGTCGGATGGATAAGGCGGAGGTGACGAAGAACCTTAATCCGGCACTCAAAGCATTCGGTGCTTCAGCTGTGGCTGGGTTCTTTGCGTCGTTCTTTTCGTTGCCGTTTGATTTTGTCAAGACGAGGCTGCAGAAGGGTGGGCAGTACCGGGGTGTGGTTGATTGTGTGACGAGGACGATTCGCGAGGAGGGCGTGATGAGGTTCTATCGTGGGTTCGGAACGTATTATTTCAGGATTGCGCCGCATGCTATGTTGACGGTAAGTCATGATGGGCTTGATCGAGAGAGAGATGGCAGTGGAGAGTGGAGACTAACGGGTGATTAGGTGCTCTTTGCGGATGAGTTTGCCAAGTTGACGAGGGCGAAGATATGAGTGCTGTGAGGATGGGTATTGAGAGATGATGGGATGGATGGTGGAGGCTTTGGCTATTGGATGCCGTTTCTTTTGTTGGTTGGGTAGGTGGCTTTGTGTTTTTGATGCTTTGTGCTGGTAGGATGTGATGTCGATACGATCTCTTTTGTATATTTTGGCTATGTATCTCCTGAGCCCGAGGCTACCATCCTATGGGAAGATTATTTCATTTTATTCTTCGTGCTTTGCCTGCCTTTGGGGTCAGTCCTAGTCTTGCCATGCCTGTGAATCTCCTTACCGAAACATCTCCTTCAGTGTTATAAATCTCGGAGAGCTGCCTTTGTTGTACCAGAAGAGATATTCCTCCTGCGTTGCTGCTTGACGAGTGCACTTGCAATAGATAGGTCGGAAATTGGTAGATTGGTGTGCTGGTTTTACAAGAAAACGAAAGAGCAATCCTGCAAGCCGACGATGGTCAAGCGATACAGGCCTACGTAGAACCGGGTAGCATAACTGTAAACATCAACAACATCAACAATGCTTATCCAAATGGAACCATCCCCATATCGCGATAATCAAAATCACCACCTTTCCTCAACGATCCTCTTTTTGCCACCAAATGAGTCACTCAAAGCAAACAGAAACCCAGACCAATGTGTGTTGTGAACCAAATAGATTCCGTCTATTAAGTAGGTAGTGTCGAAAAATTAAGACCCAATAGTAATCGTACAAATACAAACGCAGACAAGAGGAGTGGAGAAAAGAAGACGGTTGTTTTGTTTTCCATAATCCATCCACCTCCACCTCATCCAACGCATAACAATTCCATCCAAAAGCCATTCCTTCTCCCATTATCCTCCTCCGTCGACATCCCATCCAACCAACAGTAGCTGAAGCGAAAACCAAAGTAACCCGAAGTGAACGGAGCAGACCCAGGAGGGGAGATGTCGTTATTGTGTTGTTGAGGAGGGGAGATCACACCGTGGTGCTAGCGAAGAGAGGGGTGGGTTGCTTAGTAGTTGGCGGCCATCTTCTGGCAGGATTTCTGTAGACGAGATTGTTAGCATTCATCCACCCATGTAATGGTTCCACATCTGCATCCCAATCCTGCTTATCCAACCCCGCATCCACAATCTCATCCATTCTCATCACTCCAACGCAAAGGGCAACTTACGAGTTGATCCAAATACCAGCTGCAAATCTGCATGTTGCCCGAGTTCTCATCCAAGCACTTGGTGAAAGCCTTAGCATCAGCATCGCAGTTGACGCTTCCCCAGTTGTTGCTCTGGTTCTGAGCTGGGGCCTGGGCCTCAACTGGAGCAGCCTCCGACGAAGATCCTCCGCCAAACATGCCAGTGATACCGGCTCCGAGGACGTGACCGACTGTTGAACCGACGGCGACACCGGCGGCGGTGGAGGCCATCTACACAAACATAGTGTTAGCGGGGTATTTCTCCGAGATCGGCTCGAGTTCGGGATTGTCATCGTTCCGAGTCCGGAGGTTGACAATTGAAGACGAGCCGAAGCTAGGATGAGGGATGCCGTACCTGTCCGAAGAGACCGGGTCCCTGGCTCATTCCCTGCTGAGGAACAGCTGGTGGGCCGGCCTGCTGGGTGGTAGCCGGGACGGCCGAGGTGGAAGCAGGGCGCTGCTGTTGTGGGGCTGGGGCGCGGGCTGGTGGAGCGGCTGGGCGCTTTGGGGCCGACATGGCTGGGCGGGCTCCTCCTCTTGATCTGGCCATTGCGAATATGTGGTGATGGATGAAAGCGAAAGGGTTTTTGGTGTTGAGTTTTGAGGAAGTGAGAGTTGGTGGTGAAGCGAAAGTTGTGGTGGTGGTGGAAACGAAACGGTGATGTGAGTGGGCGAAGGCAAAGGCTTATGAACACTGGCTGGTGGAAGTGAATGGTGGAAAAAAGAAGGGCCAAGACGCTAGGTTTGTTGGGGAAGGTGTGGCGGTGCGGATATCGCGGATTGGTCACGGGGGTGGAGGCTCTACTCGACTTGTTACAAATTCATAACGAGGTTTTGATTCATAAACGCCATAAAACGACATGCGAAATACACTATCAGCTACTCTGTAAGGAAAACGGCTCCAAATACCCCCAATCCCTCTTGACAAAGCATCTAGACCAGCTCAAACGAGCCCTCGCCGCCTCCTGCGCCACACTCCTCAACACCTCTAGCATAGGAGCCTCGGAGCTTCTCATTCTCTCCAACTGTTGTCAACGCATCTCGGATCTATACCAATGGCTTATACGTGGTATCATAATCATAGCAGAGATAATCCGAGGTTGTATCCTGCATCTTCTCCACCGCTATCGGCCCCGCAAGCCCGCTCAGCGTAATCTTGAAATCCGCCGTGATATTCACGCCCAACCATCCCATTCCGTATGGATCTGGGTCTGGAATTGGAATGATCGGAGCCGGGATGTCAGTTCCTCCGTACTCGTTATGGCGCACCTCGGGATCCATGGATTGCCAGCGGCGCCAGATACGGTCCATGTTGGCGTGGAGCATGTAGAAGAGGGGATCGAAGGGTGACATGAATCCATCTGCTTCAGTTCCACTATTCGATTATTAGTCATGGTTTCAGCTACTTGGAAGTATAGAGGCTTGCTTACCCGATGGATAGATGGAATGCAGTATGCATATTGATCGTCTCGATAGCTCCTGGTGGATAGTTGAAGATGTCCGGAATTTTGTCCAGCTCCGTGCTTAGAAACCTGGTAAATGTGGGCTCGGTATACAGCTGCAACTCCGTGCTGCGGTGCATAAAGTGCTGGAAGTACTCAATGTTCCATGCCCGCTCGATACACCTTGGCTCAGGAACGGTGAGATCTCGTCGGGGAAGACGAATGATATAGTTCTTGAATGGTCCGTCCATCACACAGCCTCCACCGGAACGATATTCGTAGCCTGGGATGCCTGGAGCGTTGGGGTTGGGGAGGGACAGGTCAACAGGGAAGCCGTTGCCGCCGAAACCATAGGTGGCATCCCAGATAGGCGATTGGGCGAACTTGTTGTAGTCGAGGGCATAGTCCCAGTATCTAGATCATACGGGTTAGCCATCATGTTATTATTTCACAATACATTGGCACTAGTAGGATGGAATCAAGGCTTACGGTTGAGCTCCATCATATCCACACTGTTCTCTCAATGCCGTCTCAAACGTCTTGAGGATATACCGATGCCATGACAAAAAGTGGCCCACGAGATGGACATATGGTGTCTGCTTAGCATGCTCGAATGCAAAGTCTTCAAAGATGGTGAACTGTTTGATGCCGAACTGGTTCTTGGTGATGCCTTTTTTCGTTTGTGTGCACTTGACGGCGTTGATGTACGAGAGACGTTCCTTCTTTGAGAGGGAGTGCCTGTGAGAGGAATTACGTCAGAACCAGTGACCGGAGAATGGGATGGAGATGATGAAGAATTAAGAATGGACTCGGATGGAACAGGCTTACCATGACTTGCGAATCAGTGGCTTCTTGCACTTCTTTGGGCCATTTCCAGGCTTGCCAGAGAGCTCCGCATCGGCAGCTTGAGGCAGAGCAACAGCTTCAGTAGCAGTTGAAAACAGTACAATGGCAACGGTGAGCAACGAAGCCCATGATTTGGTAAAGCTGACCATATTGTAGAAAGGTGAAGAGAAGAAGGAAGGATACTGAGGCGGATGAAGTTTCCAAAGAACGGGCCATCACATTCTCTTTATACCTCCTCGACGAAATCAGCACTCAATATGCGGATATCCAACACAGTCGGTAGATTCCAGTAGTACACCACATAAATCTATCCATCACCCGCGTACCCGAGCCGCACATGCCCTGCGTTAGTATGCAAAAGTCGCTACCGATAACCCGAAGAACGGGATACAGTGCTGCGGTGAGTTTCCACGCCCAGGTACTTGAAATCTCTTCGGCTCTCAGTCTGTCATGGTTCCACGACAGGTCGAAGCACCTTGTGGGTATCGTATCAGTTGTTATTAAGACGCCTGTTGGTACAAGTATGATCGTAAGCGACGCATACATGCATGGCGAAGGCCTTAAGGGCCTCGAGAGTTGTCTGTAACCGAATTAACTCTGCTCTGAGATAGAAGAGGAACTCCGTACGGTGCTAATCTGAAATCGAATAGGGATATGATTCGGAAAGGTAACGGGCTGGTTAAGACATTGTACTAGTTGTGGAGTGCAGAATGCCCTATCCCGTGCCCTTGGAAAGCGTTGATCGTGCAAGTCTCAGAATCAGGCACCGGTACCTTGATC
This sequence comes from Ascobolus immersus RN42, assembly GCA_003788565.2. NCBI lineage: Eukaryota > Fungi > Ascomycota > Pezizomycetes > Pezizales > Ascobolaceae > Ascobolus > Ascobolus immersus. The sequence goes on from ML119795.1 coordinate 51,254, forward strand.
TGCGGGGAATTTCGCCCCCATCATCGGTGTTGTCCGAATCCATGGCGATCCTTCACCTCCACCTCCACTGCCGGTGGTTGAATGATCCTTCGACGCTTGGAGGATCTTATTTGGGCGAGAAGAGTATCATCAGATGGTTGGGTGGTATAGTGAGCTGGGGTGGAGTATAATTCATACTATGATATTGCGGTGAGTTTGGGCGACAGACAGGGGAGCTACAATTTGAGATGCATGGAGATGGAGCGAATTTGCTGACGAAGTTACATGAAGTGCAGAAGAGTAAACCTACGTGCCAATTGCTTGAGAATTGCTTGATTTGTCGTTTAGTACCGGACAGGCCGGATAGCACTGTTGCAGTGGTCATGAGAATTGCTCGGACATTCGTTTGCCGCCGAGTTCACATCATTATCATGGCCATCTCGAGCAGATGCATGTTGGATGTAGCCCTCCAAGTCTCATTAGTACGAGAAACCATCAAGCCTGCAGAGCCAGAACCCCACTCCAACGTTAACACCTGCATTTCGTCGCCCCATTACAACCACTGGCACGGCATTCGTTCTCATCCATGTAGACTCGTGGTGGGATGTGGTATGTAAAAATAAGCTCTACCCTTGTCGATATCTCTCGTCCGTCCTTTGCTAATGTTGTCAAACGTCAACAGCATGGACCTGTACCAAAGTGGTTACACCCTCACCACCGCGGGTGTCAAAGCTGGCGCGATATTAAGGGCCCCGGCAATATTGCAAGCAAGGCGTTAAATGGGACACCTGCAAAGCATACTGTTAATGTTACAGAAGAATACCCTTATCAAAAGCCACACCTCTGACTGCTCATGAGACTCCGAATGAAACGAGCAAAAGGATTCCTACATTCATCGAAGAAATCCTTCCAGAAGCCGTCAAAAACGAGCTCCGGTCATATATGTATATCATTAACGAGGCCTCGAGGCAATATCAAGCTTTCGATCCACCAACCGACGTCGGTTACGCACAACCTTATCGGGACAATGGCAGCCATCCCCACACTAGAGATCGTATTCAGGAGCCGTGAAAAGCAAACTCGCAGGTGTCGAGTTGCGGGCGTCGTCTGGTTGCATTTGCGCTGCCACATAACCGACCGTTGCACAGGATGCAACTGTGCATGTGCCAGTGACTGCAGAGAACAATTGGCAAGCGGCGGCACAGCAGGAGAGGCGACGTTGGGCCTTTGGTGGGGGTTACTCGGCTGGGATTGTGTAATGGGGAGTCATCCGGGAGAAGGAAAGGATCTAGAATGGGGGATTAGCGGAATTGTTCATGGAATCGAGTATCCAGGTAGATGACTTCGAATTCTGGAGTTCGAATACACCTTTAGGGCTCGTTGTGTTGCACGAGAGAGAATCTTCGATCGTCAATTCGAGTGAGCCACGTTCTGCAGATCGATTCAACTGCTTCAGACACTGCGCGCAAGCTTCGATCCTCCGAGTCGGATATCAAACGTAGATGTGAGCCCGGTATAGACGAGTGAGTATGCACATCCCGTCGCTTGCCCAAGTTCTGCACTGTCTTCGAGCTGAGTCGGAGCACCGTTTCGCAAGCTCGATAGTATGTACGCATCTCAGTTCGTTCAGTGTCGTTGCAACACACCTGGGCGTTGGAATAAACTTCCCACTAAATTAGCGTGCGATGTAGGCTTAGCGGTCCAACTGGCGCAGGGCCCGTTCTGCATGTCCAACAAACCCCCACTGCACTGACAATAGAATTGGTATCTCTCGATGGCCCATTCATTGTTCCACCCTTCTTCTACGATTTTGAACCCCTACCTTGAGCTTATAGCTCGTCATACTTAGCTAGCGAGTGGAAACGAAACCTCATTCTTTCCAGAGCAACGACCGTGAACAGACATAGTACCTCGTGCTAAGTATCCGAGTTCAGTTGAGCCTCAACATCCATCATAGGAATAGCGCTTACTCCTTCCAAGCCCAGTCACGAGCATTTCAGGCTCTGTGCTACCGCAATTGGCAGCCACTCGCATCACTACTCCCACAGCCTCACCAGTATCAGCCTCTCCATGCAAAAGTTATAGAAAAGCCGTTGCCCTTGCAGAGTAAGCAGAGTTCCGGTAGTATAACGGTTCAGTACACAGCTATTACTAAAGCTGAGATCCGTGGTTCAATTCCCGGCCGGGACGATTCGCATCTTTTTGGGTCCAGTCGATTCCTACCTAATGGACTGCCGGAACAAGTATTGCATGCAAGCGGCGGTGGTATTACCAGTAGCGGTTGCGGATTTGTATTTTCCTCGCAGATCAGACGTTCAATTCGCTTGCGGTGCAAGCTCTTTTAACGGCAGCGCAGCCTGAGGTCATAACGTTCCAACTTTCGGGCTAGAAAGTCACCAGAGCCGAAGCTAAAAATGCTGCCGAGTCGGCTCCGAGTCGAGTCTATTGTAGACTTCATTCCTCTTATTACTTTCGCTGGAATAGATTTCGAGCGCTCGCGGAGTGCTGGATACGGGTTCATCCTATGCTCGAATTCATTAGCTGGTCCTGGGGATTTTACGCAATTACTTGTTGCTAGACCGCCTTACTATTTAAGTAGTCCGATTGCTCCGAGTTGAAACTACCCAAGCTTTCTAGAAGTTGAATCGAGAACCTTAAGCCTACCAGTTACCCGTCTAACTTACATGAGTAAGTACTCAGTATCCCAACCCGGCTTGGAAGTGTCCATCGTAGATGATCCTACACATGCTTACTTAAGCACTGCTTCGGTATTCCCAATACTATAGTACTACAAAATGAGAAAAATTACTGTTCACCCAGTATTCAGTGAGGCTCCGGTAGTGTAGTGGTATCATTTGTGAACTTTACTCACGAGACCTGGCGTTCGAATCCCAGCTGGAGCAGCCGTTTTTTACCAGCACCAGGGGGATTCCCACACTTACCAACATTGCTAGTGGTGGCACCACTGGTTTTAAAATTTGCAGGCTTGAGATTGAGGCATGCCATTGTGAACGAATTGGGTTCCAACGAGCTTGCTTCAAGTTGTAACGTTAGCACTACTTCCAGCGTAGCAATGAAACATGCATGACGATCTCATGGTTATAACTGGAGGAAGTAAAGCTTAAAGTAGACTTGCAGAATTACATGCTCGGTACACTGGCAATTGCAATTGAGCTATTACGAATAGTAAACTAGACCATACTTTATAACGTAGACCACATTTATAACTGTGCAAAGTGCGCAAAGTTGCCCGAAAGGCAAACGATGTAAAAATCGAGCCTTAGAGCTCCTAGTAGAAACGGGTACTTCGGCACTGTGAAGCAGTTGACCCGAATTCCCTAGTACTTAGTAGTATTATTAGCCAAAGTTAACAGGAAGCCAGTTGCAACAGCTTACTTGAATACCTGATCTCGAGTACTCGAGTGGTAGAGACTCGGACAAAACAATGACCTGGTCAATGTCACTGGCAGCAACAAAAGTTCCGAATCCGGGAACCGAACCCGGGTCTTCCCGGATCTCTCTGACCTCAACCTGACAAGGCGAGGCCCAGATGAAAGCGGAAAATGATGGCCACTACACTAATCCGGATGGGAGTTGACTAAGGAGGCGGAAAAAGCACTATGTTGAAGGATACTAAGGCAGGGCTGATACTTGGTTGGAGATCGATGTTGGGATCCGATAACACGAGCGTTCGTCAACTCATTGTAAGAATTTATGTACATGTACTGGATCAGCTTCATCTGATTTTATCCATACAACTTCCCTCGAATTGACTCTACTGCTGTTGGCAGCTCGATAAGACCACATATGCTCGTCTGTGCTTTTTTCCTCAATGTGTCTGCCAGTTCCTGGAGCCAAATTCAAAATCTTATGGGATGATGTACCGCACTCACTTCCATCAAGCGTCCGAATTGGTGTAGAGGCTAGCATTTTCCGCTTTCATGTACAACTGCCTTCGCTGGTAGATGCAGGAGATCCGGGAAGACCCGGGTTCGATTCCCGGATTCGGAAGCTTTTGCCCTTCTTTATAATGAACAGCGGTTCTATTTTGCTACCATGTAAGTGTTTTTCCATGCTTTGCTGTAAATTTGACCTCTGTTCACCTCCATCAACCGTCCGAATTGGTGTAGAGGCTAGCATTTTCCGCTTTCATGTGCAAGTAAGTACCTTTGTTGGTAGACGCACGAGTTCCGGGAAGACCCGGGTTCGATTCCCGGATTCGGAAGCTTTTGCCAGTCGGCTCATTGAGCAGCATTACCGTTTTTGCTGCCATGTATTTGCTTACTGCTTTGTACTTTTGAATTAACCTTGCAGCTTGCGATACATAAACCTCGTGCCTTACCACACAGGAAGCTCTTGTATTGGCCGCCTGTCGAAACAACTGTCCCCTCACTCAAGTATTTTCGCTACCATCTCGTGAGCATGACCTCGAGGTTGGTTCATAAGATCACACCGGCAGGTCATTGTACGTACCTTGAGACTCTCGCTGACAGCTACACGGATAAGTAAAAGCCTCCTCCAGTCGACCCCTAAACAGAAGGCTGGCATCCACAGCCTTTGACTCAGGCTATCTTCGAAGACCTTACTCCTTTTTACAATAGAGGTGGCACTGCTGCGTCCAACCAGCATATCAACCGTCCGGATTAGTGTAGTGGCTATCATTTTCCGCTTTCATCTTGATCCCCCAGAGATCCGGAGGAGCCGGGAAGACCCGGGTTCGATTCCCGGATTCGGAACTTTTTGCTCCTTCTTTGCTCCAGCTCGATGGACATGATTGAGAAGCTCGAGAACACTGAAGAAACAAGTATTAAACCTCCGTGACGTGGGGTTCGGGATGTTGGTGACATTGTTGTCCTTGCTTTTGGGTCGAGACTCAACGAGAATGGATATAATGGGGACAGCTGGGAAGGTTGGAGCACCTTGGATATCGATTCGGTCTCAATGCGCAAGTACATGAAAGACTCTCGAGGTAGACAAGCAAGAGAAATGGGACATATGTGCAAAAGCTTATTCGTACAGAAGACAAGCAAAACAGAAGCCATGGTAGGCCAGCACAGTCGTAAAAGAAGGCTTACTGATCAACAAGGAGAGAAATATCAACAGAGCAACAAAATAAAAGGCCAGCAAGGATAACGCGGTATGGTATACTCAGAATAAAGAGGGCCGCCCAATAAAGAATGCATAAGATCGTCTCCACATCCGATGTAGTCCAAGGAGTAAGAAAACAACGACAATAAACGCAACCATAAGTTCTAGAAAGCCATGAAATAATAAAGAGAAAGAATAAAGCAAGATTATGCAACATAGGAAGATCAGGAGCTACTGGTGCGACCTGATTCCTGCAATCGTATCCTCAGTATGTAAGCAGTAAAAGCGGGCATCCTTCTTGTAGAAGTTTCTGACACGCTTGACCATATATGTCACCTTTTTTCCTCTCGAACGATTGTGTGTAACCCATGTCGTATTTATTTTTATCCGTGAACACTTTGTAGACGAAGACGGTATTCGGGGGTAAGAAGACGGCGACGAGTCGTTTGAAGGCTTCCTGGCCAGAGGCTCGATATGTGCGCAGCTAACCACTCTATTAGCGCTACCATACTATCGATCGCCGAGTTGGACCACTCACGGATCGCTAATCCCCGGCTCCCGCTCCCATATCCCTCCATCTAGCCGTCTCAGTTAACAACAAATACTCATCCGGATTCAGCACGGCATGAACATCCTCCCTGGTCTTGTCGTCACCAAAAGCAAAAGTGTCTCCAAGGCCGAAGTCTCCCAGATCCGCAGGCTCCAAAGGTTCCCCCTCACCGTCTCCTCCGCCGTCTCCTCCACCCTGCCCATCAGCGCCGGCCTCATCATCTTCCTCTTCCTCTTCCTTCTTCTTGCCCTTCTTATCCTTGCTTCTCTTGTTTCCCTTCTTGCTGGACCCACTCGACTTTCCGCTAGGAATGAGTTAGTATGAAAGAATCTAGGGGTATACAAGGACAAAACAAACCTTTTTCCGCCTGGCCCTTTCATCTCCCTAACGCAAAGATACTCGCTTAAAGAACACAAAACTCCCAATCTATCCAGGGAGCCACTCAAAGGAAACTGCCCGTCGTCGTCTTCTTCTCCATATGCCTCACGATAAAGAACTTCCAGATGGTCATCAACCCTATGGGAGGACCACATTTTCATGTTAAGCCGCACGCTGGAAAAGAACACCCTCCTACTGTCTCTTTGTTGGCGAGTTTGGCGTAGATATATATGAGAGCTGGCAGAATACCAAAGATCGACAAGAAGGTGCATGAGACTAGAAGACTCTGTTAGAAATGCGAAGAAGAAAGCCTTGCCTCATCTTTCTTTTGCTGGATATGGCAGCATGCCACGTCGTGAACAGCAGTTTGCCAAAGATCGACATGCGGGATGAAAACTCTGTTAGAAGAAGAAAGGATCTCAGACTTTTCCTCCAAGTCCAAACAACTACCGAAGGCTTCCACCAAACAATGCCACCATCGTCACCACCATCAGCAAACACCACGAAACACAGTATGAATGCGGCAAACCTTCCCTCATCCCTCCTCTACCATCATTAGTTTACAACTGGAAGTCGGGCAATACTCAGGTCAGGCAAGCCCACCAAACCAGCACACAGACAAGGGACCTCACTAATAATCTTACGGTCGGCCCGACTAACCTTCTCGTGCCATCATCAACAACCTCACACACAACTCCATCAACCTCGCTGTCAATATATCGGTCATCCTGTTCGAATCGACTGTCGATCTCATCTGATTAGACGCCCATCAGAAGAAGTTCGCAAGATCTCCAACGGGAAAAGCAATTGCATCAAGGTGAGCTGAATAAACGAGCCCATCGAGAAGCCGACTGACAGATATGCTGATCAAGTAAGTGTAGACAATCAGCCAATCCCTCCGTGAGCCCGACCATCTTTATGAGAAGCAACCCAGCAAACCCATCAAAATAAGCGACAAACTGAGTACGACAAACCATGCGCAACAAACGGAGCTCATCCTAATGATCTCATGACTCAAGTATGTCAAGGGCGGTCGATTGGAACAACAGCGGTGGAATACTGGGGCGACATCACTATGGGGCAACTGAAGGTGAAGGGTCTTGTTCGTTTTAGAAGGGCAGAACGGCAGTTAACTGATTGTGCTTTAGCAGATCTCCTTGAATCTTGGGTTATACTTGATAGCTTACCGACATGAGTAAGTATGGCAAGGTTCGAGTTTCTGATTGTCTTGATGGCGCAAAGGAGTCCAAAAAAGCGGTGGCGAGTGAAAGGCATAGGAGGAGCGTTGCCAGTTCAATGAATCAGAAGCCTGGAGGATCTGGAGGTTGGAAACGGAGGTTGGGGGTAAGGACACGTACGTACATAGCTATCTAGTAAGTAGGCATAGTGTAGTGAGTTCCGGCAACGTCAGTATGACCAGCGGAGTCCAAAGTAGATGCAAGTAGATAGATCCTTGATAAGATTACAATACAAGCGATTGCAATTGCGCATTTATATTGGCAACTCGCCAGAGAGCGAATATGGCATTTTGCGGCGTGTATCTGGCAGCCCACGACAAAAGGCTGGCAATATACCACAAACTATGATACGCAAATTGCGGAGTTTAGATAGCACCTCGCCTTTTTGATTTATTTATCGCCAATTTAAGGGCGTAAATTGCCGGATACATCTTGCCAACGCTAATTGGCAACACGCGTAACGCCAAAATATCATCCGCCCATAGGGTCAAACTTGTCTGTCTTGATCATGATATGGCGGAGGGCATTGCAGTAAGGAGCAAGCTTAAACGCATTCTTTAGGGATCTGCGTGTGGTGATGAGCGGTATGAGAGTCTTCTCGACATACTCGATATCTTCTTTAGCCGGGTCGTGCGGATTTGTAGTTGTGAAGAAGTAATGTTCTTGCTCTTCTGGCGAAAGGGCATCGAACGCGTCGGTCCATTCCATCCAGGCATATTTATCCCTCTCGTCGCTGGCACCATCATATGCCCTGCTAGCTTGCTGGTTCTGGTTTGCAGCCGCGATCATGCTTAGGAAGAGACCGATAACTGAATCTGGATTGTTGGCCAAACGTTCTGGTGAGGAGGCCACGTCGCTTCTGCTTCTTTCTCCGCGGAGCTCAGCCTTGATTCTCTCGATTGGAACACCTAATCTTTGCGAGATTGAGCGGAGAATGCCCTCGATGGTCAAGATGAGGTCATCAACATCACGGCCACGAGTCGGACCGGCGGGTGCAATCTTGACCGAGCTCTCGATAATCTTGTTTCCGGAGAATGAGTACGACATCTCGACGAAGATGGCGGAGATGTAGACGTGTAAAGAGTGTGGGACTTGTCTGCATTCCGTATGTTAGTTTCCGATCAGCAAGAGGAGAGGGAGTAGCTCGCACAACGGGAAACAAACAGTTGATGGATGAGAAGAGGCACCGAATGATGCAGGTGATAAAGACGAGCGTTAGCGAGCCGGGAGGCGTGATGTGTGTGGTCCAATGAGTTCTCGGCGTCGTGCGTGTCGCTGCAAATGACCTCAACCCGTAATCTTGCTACCTGACAGTCTTCATCCACAGTCAGTTGGGATCCTCAGGGCAAGCTCGGTCAAGGGAAGACTTACATCTGATGTTCGAAAGGAGGGAAAGAGTCCAACAAAGACAGAGATGACCGAACGAAAGAGATGAGCGAAGTAAACCGGAGGAAGCGACGCCTGCTGAAACTTGCTGCTTGCCTAGTAGCTTTCTACTGTTTTGCGACCGTGATCTTCGCTACCTGAGGCTGCTCTACACTTCATCACAGTCAGTTGGATTCCTGGCAAGCTGGGTCAAGGGAGACATACAACTGACGATGACACGAGGAGCTCAATGAAGCAGAAGATGAAGATTGGTGATGCAAGTCGAGATGGGTGGTATTTGTCGAGCGTATTCGTAGCGTGGGACCTCTTGCACTGTCCTTCCGATCCGACTTTCAATTCAGAGACACGTTTCCTGGCTTCAACAGACCGTTAGTGAGAGTCCTGAACGATGGAGAAGAGTGAAGGCTTACCGAGCGAAACTGGAAAGACGAGCGAGACCTTGGTGGACAAACTGTCTTGCAACAACGAATCAAGGCTCTTGACAATCGTCCGAATGGTCTCGAGAACAGCGAAGACTCAGTTATCCGACTTGGACAAGTTTGACGACCTGAACTTGACGACGACCTTCTTGAGGCTGTGGAAACGAATGATGGAGAGTCTGTCTGGTGCTTATGCTCTTGTTGGGTGTAGTTGTTGAGGTCGAAGAGTCGGTACGAGGGTGGATGACGGGGAAACGAGTAAAGAGACGGGCAAAAGATGGCAGCGACAACGAACAAGCGACGTTACCACTCGAGAAAGGGACTTTGTGGTGAAATGGAAGCGGAAAAGTGGGGTTGAGAGAAGTTGTTGTGGAAAGAAGAGAAAAGAAGAGAACAAACGAGAGAAAGAGAAAGCTCTAGCAATTGTCGGTCTCCTTCCTTTCAAAGAAGCAGGTTACACAATGGATTGCTACCGGTCCCGGTTAGTTGTCATGTGACGCAGCAGCTGCAAAAGACCGCGGTTCGAACCTTGCTCGGTCCTTCTCACTTCCACTCAGCATTGAGGCTGGAACAATTCATCAAGACAGGTCTCCTGATTACAGGCATGCAAGCTCAGAAAAGTGAAATGAACCAAATAACATTATCTCTAGTAAACAACGCTAAGTATGAGGAGAACAACCCAACTAGAAAATATAAAAAGCACAGATTCAAGGCATTGCAGTATGATCACCGTGTGAGGTAGATCGCCAGCAGACCAAATTCAGGTAGCGGAATAAGTTGGCATACCGTAAAAGACGTCCTCCTCCTCTCTCTGATCCTCAACCAACTTGACACGACGGAACATCTCTTCCTCGGTCTCCTTATACGGCACGGGAGTCTTACCGACAGAACCCTCCTCCGTGTCACAGAACCTGATCACCTCAAAGAGACCTTTCTCGAGGGCGTAGAGAGCATGCTTCAAGGACTTTCGGACAATCAGACGGTCTGGAACCTGCCCAAACAACTCATTGGCACCTTCCCACTCCTTGATTCTCTTCTGAGCCAACTTGTAGATCTTGTCCCTCTTGCCACGCATAAGCAGCCAGTTATAGGCGGTGTATTGAGGTGGCTTCTTGGTGAAGTTCTTAGGGTCGAGGTAGATGACGAATCGGACGAGTCTTTCGTAAGAGAGATTACCGAGAGCAATGTAAAGGTCGCGGGAGTAGTAAAACTCTCCATCTTGAGACTCGGTGTCGGGGGGACCGTCATTGGTTCCTGGGCTTTGCTTAACGTGTGGAGCGTATGAAGCCATTGTTGAACGTTGTCGAAGAGTAATGTGAAGCGGGGTGGCTATTAGAGGTGATTAGAGGAGTCAGCATTCCCGGAAGTGACAGATTCTTACCGTGTGGACTCGGAGGGTGAGATGTGAGTATTGTGGATGCGGAAAAAGATATGAGAGCTGAGGTGGAGATAGCTGTCGACTTTTCGCTTTGTGTAGAAACGGCTGATGCGGGAGTATTGAATTTCGGGGTTTGTTGCTTGGAGAGTGGTGATGGAGGGATCAGATGGCGCGGCGTTCTGGTTCTGAGTGGGAACCAAAGTCAACCTCTTTGACGATGGCGGGGGAGATGCTGTGGTGATGGTGCTAACAACCGAAAGGACCAGCTGCAATCCAAGTGAGGGGTCATCGCAAAGGGAAGGATGCTGGCTGTCCGAGTCTCCTTCCCTTCGAGCTGGCGTGGCTTTGTTTACTTCCACATTCAGCTAAACACCCCATACCCACGTGTCGAATGTGGCCTGTGTGCACTGGCACGAGTATCCGACCTCCTTGGGCGATATTCCGGCCGCGCTACGTCACTCGAGCGTCACCCGTAAAGTCGAGGGGAGCCGAACTTTCAGTACCGGCAGGACCGGCAGATAACATCGTGAATCCACCACGCACATTCGAAGAACCTGATTTTCGATTTCAACACCGGCAGAAGCTACCATCCAGTATGACTTCCTCCGAGGCCCCAGACCTGCGAACTCATCAGTCGTATGGTGCAAGCAACATCTACCCCATCAGGCGCTGGTTCGTTCGAAAGTTCAAGTTACCTGCCATTCCTTCCCACCTGAGGAGTCACCAGAAGTCTGCCTATACGTCTACCGCACCTTTTCCGCTAAACAGAGGAAACTCCATCGATAAATCCGCGAAGGTTTTCGAGAAATCGCCTTACGTTCGCATCGATGACATCCAACCAGGATGTAACTCACAACTATCCGAAGTCGAGAGAAGCCTGAATGAGTCCCTCTTGGTAGGCAAGCCGATCAACCTCTACGAACTGTATTCCCTCCACTGGAATACAGCTTTTACCGAGGCCTGGAGAAAGCAACGATGCTGTATCACCCTCTTGCCGCTAGGTGTGCTGCTTTGGCGCCTCCTCGCACTGTGTACTGAAGAGAAGATCTCGTTTTGGTCCTGGTACTATGACTACGAGGAGCAGAGCAAGTACCAAAAGAAGATGGAAAAGTTTCGGGGCCCGTTCAGCTTCTGCATCTGCACAATGGAGGAACAGCTCGCAATCGGTAGCGAAAAGATCGGATCTTTGGTTGCCGTGCAAATTGATGCAGAAGGGATGTTGCGGAAGGCTGTCAGGATGATTCGTCGGTGGACGGAGATTCGATTGAAGCATTCAGATGAGCAGGAGAGAGTCGAGCAGCGTCTCTTGCTGCAGTTGACCAGCATCAGGAATGCCCAGGTTGACTTGTTGGACCTCCATGGAACGAGGAAACGGTATGCTGAGCAGCGCTGGAATGAAGAGTGGGAGCGTAGTGTTTTGCGGGCTCGAAGGCGTGAACGGTTGTGGGAGGAGGCTTTGGCGGTGATGACGTTACTACCGGAGGATTCTGATGGCGCTTTCTCGCACTGGCACTCGTAGGGTTGGATTGAAGCCGTGTACGTGAAATGAGGGGAAGCTCGGTGAACGATCTAAATTAAAGTCAGCCTGCTCTTTACTTCCGTTCACCAAGCCAAACTGGAGTTGAATATTCCCATCGTGATTTGATTCAGCTCGGCCGCGACGTTGGGTGATTCGAAGCAAACGGGGAAGTGGGGGTGGCTTGCATTGAGGTGGCTTGAGGTGGCCTGAGGCGCAAAGAGTCACATGGCCACTAACTCTATCTGGTAACAAAGGCGACTCCTTCCCTGCATGGAAAAAGATGGGCCGCTGTCGACTCCTTCCGTGTTTGTCGACCCTTCCCCACCTTTATTTGCCCACAAACTTTCGCCTTTTCTCTTCCTTCCAGCTACACTTCACAACATCCTCCTGTTTGTGTCATTTCGAAACAACCAACTATTCTGGGCCAAAGATTTGGGCAGCCTCTCAATACATCTCTTCTCTTGCCTCTTTTCAACTCTCATTAGTACTCGGATCCTTCTCTCTTGCGCTCTTCACCAAGCCACATTCAAATCTTTCCGACATACCGAACGAAGCTCACGAGAGTCCCTGTTCGAGAAGCCATCTCGGCCATTCTGCCCCTTCACCTTTCCGGCATGGTCCATCTAATCACTTGCACTAATCAGCTAACATCTGAAGGTCTCTCTTCCTTCCTCTAATATCGCCAATCCAATCAGATCCTTCCTCATCTACATTCTCCAAACGACTACAACTTTCCTGGTCACGGTTACCTCCGGAGTTCAATCAGCTACCACTCACCAAGTGGTCGACCCCGACCTCCTTTACAGCAAGGACTACTACATCCAGCTCGGCGATGTTAATAGCGACCAAGTCATCCGTCATGTTCAGTATTTGGAACCAGTGCTTGATGATCGCCCAAAGCGCCAGAAGTTCCTGAACAGATTTGCTAGTGGAAGGAGGACTTTGAGGAAGGAGTTGAATAAAGATCTCGCCAAGCGGAAGCAGGTCAGTCAAGGTTTGGCCGAGGCTGGAACGGACCGTCTGGTTTTTGGTCGTCTCATTGCCGCAACTCAAGAACTCCGGGTGGCTGCATCAAAGTTCTGGGCTTGAGCTGAAGAGCACCCAGAAAGCAGCTCTCATCCATTCCCACCGGAGAAGACGGAAGCCGGAATTGCAGCTTTTGCTTCTGTTGAGGAATTGGGAAAGAAGGAATTGCAGGATCATGTTCATGTTCATGCCCGTGCGGAAGCGGATCAGGTGGCATTGAGGGAATTGGTCAGGGATGATCTGTCTGCTAGAAAGCACAACCTCGAGCAGTCTGGATGCGACACGGATCTGCCCCAATACCAGAACATGTCTCCAGCTCCTCCATCCGTTACGCCAAGAAGCCCTCCTCCATCTTACTAGTTGTTTTCGTTTGAGAACAAGGAGCGTGGACTTATCGGGCTTGCGTTTTGCTGGGATTCGTTATCAATTGTCATTGTTTATCGGTTGTCGCGGACGTGCAGGACTTTGCTGCTAAGATTCTATGGATACCTCTTATTTGTCGAATGTTGTTTTGTTTATAGCTTGGTGGAGTTATTTCCGGTGTGTTGCAGATATGAGGTAAGGCTAGCATTATGGAAATGGAGATTGTTTACTTCTTTTAGCAACGCTTCTTTTCTTCTTTACTTCTAAGTACTTTGGTGTTTCCGATCTGTTGCATGTTACCTCAAAGAGAACCGGAGATTGAGTGTTGTGGCTAAGGCAAAGCCGTCAACACTGCAGCAAATTCTTCCCAGACGCGCTCTCTCTCTGCACTTTTCATCACCTTCGCTTCCCATTGTTGATCCAGCTGGTACCCAAGACGCTGCCTTGGCGTCCATACTGCAAAGGCATGAAGCAGCCGTTGCTCCTCTATCGCATCCTCCTGTGCATCCTTAGCCCTCATCTCCCTCCACTTTCCAACCTGCTTCAACCCCCACCTGACCATCCCCTCCGCATCAACCTGCACCGCCGCCCAACAGCCAACCTCACTTCCCTTCACCCGCCTTATCGCAAGCGAAGGACAGGAATTCCCGCCTACTACCATCTCCAACATCGCAATACACTCCTTCAACCCCGTCTCACACCGTCCGAAATTGATTTTGGAGTCGAAATATTTGTTCGAATCATGATCTGCCCAGAGATAGAACTCCTCTGCACCACATATCTTGATCAGCTTGAGAAGCAGCTGACAGACTGGGAGGAGCCAGCGACATCGAGCCACTTGAATGGAGGTTGTGAGAGCTGGGTTGAAGTGCAGGTTGTAGAGTTGGGAGAAGGTGAGTGGTGTGCCAGATAGGAGGTTGGAGTCGAGCTTGAGGCTGCTGATGATGTGGAGGTACGCTGGGGTTTGACTGGTGTTGCAATCTGCCGGGTTATCAATGGGCTGGATCTCCACGGTAGGACCCTTCTCGTGGTGGAAGATGTTGGCTTTGGAGGAGGATAGCTCTAGGTGGGTCGTTGGAAGGCATGGCTCAGGCTCTAGATCATGGTGATGGATGAAGATGGATTGGTGCTTTGGGACGATTGTGGAGAGATTGCGGATGAGCCAGGCTCGGAGGGAGGATTCGTCGGGGTTGGTGTAGGAGTAGCGGTAGCCAACGGCTGGGACTATCATTGGGTTGAGGCGCAGTTTGTGTAAGATGCCGATGTAGGCTAGACAAGAGGAACGGACGGTTTAGATGAGGGGTTGATGGACTGAAGCTGCTTGGGGTTTTTTAAATGACGTAGAAGTTAACGAGTCTCCGAGCATGTAGCTGGATGGTAGAGAGGCCCAGAGGGTAGTTCGTGTTCTCGAATGCGGAGGAATGAAATTATTATGATAGACTTTCCTCTATATGCACAAATTCCACTCCGGGTATTTTCTATGTTCATTCCCCGCATGTATGATCCACCCGGAGCTGGAGCCTCTTGCCTCTTGCCAGCTTCGCAATATAGTATGGTATCAGTGGTCAACAAGTAACTACCCAGTTCTACTTACTCTCCCAGCCATCGGCCATCCAGCTCACCCTCTCTAGCCTCTGGCAACCTTGTCAAAGCTGCTACATGCTCTTCCCATAGGATCGCCCACTCTCTTCCCCGTAGAACCATGCCCTCCCACAGCGCCTCAAAAGCTCCAGTGAAGCCTCCTTCTGAACGCTTATCAGCAAGATCTGTCAGACGCTCCAACTCGAGTTCCGTCGGCTCTTCCATGTGCTTCATCCCCATCTTCTTTCTCCAACGTCTCAGCATCCTCACTCCCTTCCGAATCATTCCCTCAGCATCAATCTGCGCCTGGAGTATCTCCTGATCGGGATGGACCAAATGCAAAGACACTTCCGAACAGGAGACTCTTTCAAGGCGCTCGATGCACTCTTGAAATCCTTCTCGAAAACTCCCCACTTTCCGCTGGTAATCATTCAACGTCTCATACCTGCTCGAATCCAAATGGATATTCTCTCCCGCCTCAAGCAACAAAACCCCTAACAGGCGCCGGGCTATCGGCAAGAGCGTCTTGCGGCATCGCTCAAGGCTGTTCTCTCTTGTGACACCGTCCGGGTGCCAATGGAGGTCATGAAGCTGGTAGAAAGGGAGAGGTTTGCCTGTCAGGAATCCCACGTCGAAGAAATCAAATCGGACTCGGAATGGCTTGTGAGGGCAGGCTGCTGCTGTTTGGCCGGCTTCTTCGATATGTATATTGGAAACCTTTTCGCCTTTTCCTTCCGAGGAAAGTAGGGATTGGCTGGGGGGAGGACATTTGCATTCTGCTTCGCGCCCGTAAATTGGCCAGAGGGTTGGAAAGTTGAGAATGACCCAGGCTCGGATGGAGGAGCCGTCGGGATTCGTGGGGGAGTACCTGCGGCTTGTGGATTGCCAACGGACCATGACGTGAGTGGGTGGTGCCTGGACTGATGGGACGCTGAGTGCTTCATAGATGGATTGTTGTTATTCTAAATAAGGGCGAGGCCCTATGGTCACAAGAACCTTGGTTGCAGACCCAGAAGATGCAGACCCAGGAGCCACTGGTTGCGGACCTCAACTGTCCAACCTTGTGCCATAGCTGCTAGCTGCCCAACTATACTTGGATGCTAAGATGATATCATAACGTCGAGCGAGTAGGTCCCCGATTGAAATCAATGCGGCATACTAGGCTGACCCTTGATACTGATGCATCATTGAAACTTGTAGATCTCGTGCCGGACAAGTCTAAATCATGTTAGTCAGGACATCATTCACAGGGTATGAACTTACTCATGGTATTTAAACCTCCAAACCCGAACTGTTTCATAGCCATCCAGGGTATTCCACAACTCCGCAACAACCAACCGATGATCAATGCGTCGACCAGTTTCATCTCAAAACGCCCCATCATGCAAACCTAACCAAATGATATTCCTTCAAGTTGTTGCAATGCAAAACTGTCTCACATGAAACCAGAAATAAAACCAAAATGTCAAATACAGATCATGATATTCGCTAATATACATCTCAAGCTTCCCAAACCAAACCAAGTAAGAAGAAACACCGGGGACACAGTCCCATCTATCGCCTCAAAGAAGAGGAAAATACACAGCCATAGGAGAAAAAGAGCACAGAAAACTATACAAGCTCCATAAACTCTCCTCCCAAGACTACCACAAAGAATAAGAAGATGAGATCCTCACTCTCCCAAAGTAGGAGACCAAAGACCCCATAAGAATAGAAATTTCATCGATACTGCTCTAAAAAGCCCGCATCATACTCGACAATCATACTCTCCAGCAAAGAGAGCGTTTAGAAACCAACATAACGTCTCTCCAATTCAGTCAATTGAGCCCTCTTGAGGATGATCTCAGCCCTGAGAGCATCTCTCTTAGCAATCTTGCGGAGCTCACGGCGGTAGTGTCTCTTAGCGAAAGAGGTGGTACCGGCGGAGTTCTGAGCAGCCTGGCAGGCGGTCTTCTGGGCAGTGCAGTCGGAGACTTCGAAGTCGCCCTGGCCACCGTTGGCGGCGTTGGCACAGGCGTTGAATTGACGGTCGCAAGAACGGGTGGCGGCGGCTCCGAAGTTGACGAAGGTGGATCCTCCGATCTCGAAGGGACGCTTGCTGTCGCCGGAGAAGGTGATTGGCTCGGCGGCACGGCCGAGGGCTCCGGTGAAGGTCTGGAGGTTGGCGCCGGTGTCGGCTCCGGCTCCATTGTCAGCTCCGTTATCGGCTCCGTTATCGGCACCATTGTCCGCAGCTGGGGCTTGCTGGGCAGGTGGGGCATTGCACTGAACGTTGTCGTTGCCGTTGTTTCCGTTGTTGCCGCCATTGTTTCCGCCATTGTTGTTGTTGCCGTTATCGATGACGACAACATTGTCATTTCCTCCATTGTTGCCATTGTTTCCACCGTTGTTGCCTCCATTGTTTCCACCATTGTTACCGCCGTTGTTTCCACCGGCTGGGGCAGCTCCAGTAGTTCCATCAGAGTTCTGAGTAGTGAAGCTGGTGAATCCAATGTCGGTCAAGAGGTCTGCAACAGACTTCCCGTTTGCGTTGAGTGGGTTCTGGAGAGAAGCGGCACTGGCAGCATTGGCAGCAGCGGCACCATCAACAGCTGGATCGATCAATGGTGTGATGCCACGGAGAGCCTCGGTAGCTGGGAGAGATGGGTCCGAGCAGACTTTTGGGATGCTGACGGCGAATGGGTTGAAGTTCATCTCAGCCTGGACAAGGTTCTTTGCGGCATCGATGGCACCTGGGAGACCGAGAGCGGCGACTCTATCGGCAAGGGCAAGCTGAAGATATTGTTAGCAACTGAGTTGGAGTAACAGATTGATGAGATGCATACCTTGTCACAAGCATTGGCGGCAGCTAACAAGGTGCTGATACACTGACCCCCAAGAGTGGCAGCTTCACCTCCTCCAAGAGCTGCGATAGGTCCCTGGCAAAGGTTCTCTTGACCGAAGCGAGCCTGGGCAAGAGCGACGAGAGCGACCAAGACGGTGGTAGACTTGACGAACATTTTGAAAAAAGTTGGCTGTTTAGAAGAGATAAACGGGTAGGAGAGTTTTCGTAAGAGAGAGTCGTGTAGTAACAAAGATTGTTGGTAGTGAAGATCGAGTAATAAACAAGCTCAGCTTTTTGATTCGAGAAGGTATCGATGAAAATGTCCGACTAGCGGTTGAAAGAATGGAAAAGTTGGGAAAGCGGAAAGAAACCGAAAGAATGAGATGAAGATCTGTAAGTGAACTGTTGTGTGATGATGAAAAGAAAGCAATAATCGGGGGGAAGGACTGTAGTATTTATCTTGGGATGCTCGAGAGGTTGGTGAACGAGTGTGTTGAGGTCGGGTGTTGTTTTGTTACGGATGAAATTAACGTTCTCTCAGAAGAAGCTCCGTAGAAGCACACGGCCAGTGTGATCCCTGTATGGGGTGCGATCTTAGCTTCGTTCTGAGGGCAAGGGTGCCGAGGACCTGCCCAAAGCACACACCATGTGTGTTTGGGGCTCTCAACAGCCTGTTTCAAACGGCACGGAACCGCTGGAAATTCCATCTCGAATCCCATGTTGCAGGCCCCCACACGCGCTAGTAACCAACTGTGACCTCCAATCTCAAACCCACGCTCGTGGCTCAGGTACCATCTCCGACCGTGCTGCTCTTCAGAGCGCATAGCCCACCCGATCCATAAACTCTATCGATACCAGGCTGGGTTGCTTGCCTGTAGAGTTTGAAGTTTTGCGCCTGCTGGAAATCGAATGCCCATGTTCAAACTCGCCCTGTGTCAAGTCGCGTCCCTGAAGGGTTCAAAGCGGTTGAAGACCTTGGCGACAACCAGGTGTGTTGTTGTTTGCGACCTTTGATGATGTGCCATTTCTAGATGCTGTTAGTGTTGTACTTCAAGAAGAATCAAGAAGCCAACTGCCTTTGTCCCTGAGGAAACAAGTATCAGTGTCAGTTGTCGAGATTGAGATGAAAGTCGGATTTCAAGAGTGGATGTTTGACACTCGGAGATGTTTGGTGGAGGAGACGAGGCATGGATTAACTTAGGACTAGCGCAACGTCTTCAAACGCTAGCTTGGAGCTTGGTCCGGCTGCCTTGGCGCCCTTAACCGAGTGCAGCGCGACGTCAGGCAGGAACTGTTTCCAACCTCCAACTATCAACATCACGAAACGGGGATTCACAACTTGGGGCATGCGGAGCACCTAATAACAGTACAGTGGGCCATTTTGGTCTCAAATGGAGACGGATAATATCCGAATCTAGAAATACTTCTGAATGACGGCAATCAATTGCCCTGCCCATCAGGACCGTTTTTACAAGCATGCTTTCATGTTTGTTTTGTCTGGAGATCCTGCTATTGGTACTGTTCCATGATGATGATCGTTCTGCTATTAGACGACATGCAAATAGAGAACAGTTTGAATGAGTTGGTTCATACTTAACGTCACAGGCATTGAATTGAGAAGGAAATTCCCAAAAGCAGTCTCCGGTAAATCGGGATTCATGCCCAGCACTTCTCGCCTTTATGCTTGAGATCCGCGGGAGCCGACAGTTGGAAAGTACTGCCTTCTCTTTCTGCGTCCAGAAGATACGTTATACCCACCTCCCGTATAGCATAACCATCAGAACCTTCATTCCCGTATATCAAAGCATAACATCGACCTGCTATCATCCAATTCCAGGTCCGTCACCACCATCAAAGCACCTTCGGCACGGAACCTTATTCTTGATCTCTCAAACGTTGAAGATGTCAGAGCAAAATGCGTAGCACCAGTCGGGTGCTAAGCTTTGAAGATAAGCTTCTGGAAACCGGTTTTCCGATTCCACCTCTCTGCTTGCATGATATTTGGAGGTGCATACTTTGTAGTCCGAGTCTGAGTTTTCGATGGTACTAGCTAGCGATTATTGCCATTCATCATCCACCTCGGAAGCCAACATCCACTTCACTGTTCAGTATGAGATGTACAAAAATGATGCTTTTTGCCAGACTCGAACTAGCGACCTTCGGATAGCCCTTGCTATGCAAGTGTCATATTCAATATGAGACCGATGTCATAACCACCTAGACCAAAGAAGCCGAATATACTGGCATTCTCACCGTCACCATCTCGTGCCCCTTCCGATGCGTTCGAGGTAATCCCTCGATGCCATGCCAAGCTGGCTCACCAGCGGGATTTCAACTGGAAGTCAACCTACCTTTGCAGCTGCCAGAAAGCTCAAGCCGAATTACTTAAGCACTTCGAGCATCGAGCTGTCAAATGCATCCGACTTTGATGTCTTTGTAGCTGCTGGGGACGGCCAAATCTCGACCCTATTTTACCACCATCAGGAGGCTAGCCAGTTCCAGTATGGTCACCTCGATCGGCTATTCGCGGCTTCCTTGATATCACAAGTCAGCGAGCCGAACCAAAATTTATCGTGAAAGAGACTCGGAGTTGGACACCGAGAGATATCGGGAGCATGGCTACTCCACGTCAGAAACGCAGCAAGCAAAGAGTAAAAGAAATACATTCGTCAAGTGCTTTTAGGAATTCCACGCCGTATATTCTTCGTAGCTACAACCAACCTATAAGAAGCGGAAAAGTATAAACCATACGATCAAATCACATTTCCATCCAGTCGAAGCAAGCAAAGCAAGAATATCCATCAATGCAAAGAACAAACAAAGCGCCCCAGAAAGCCGAAAGCGGTAACCAATAGCAGAAGAAAGGAAGTATCTAACAACGAAAGCATTTACGCCACCCATGCTTTTCCCAAACACCAAGCATCCATCTACAAATCGTTGAACTTGATTCCAAGGTTGTCGAGAATCTCTTGCGATGGAGGTCCTCCAGGCGAGTTTGGAAGTCTGGCGGTGAGGACCTCGACACCATCCTTGGTAACGAGCATGGTGTGCTCAAACTGAGAACTGTAGCTGCCATCAAGGGTCGAGGAGGTCCATCCATCTGGCCAGGTGTGATCTCTCCATCCACCACCGTTGATCATAGGCTCAATCGAGAAGGTCTGGCCCTCCTTAGCAATCCCAACAGCCTTGTTCCTAGCATAATGGGGAATGTTGGGCAAGCAATGGAAGAGCTTGTGGACACCGTGACCGCAGTATGTTCGGACAACGCCCAACTTTCTTCCCTTGGCGAGCTTCTCGATGACATTTCCTGGCTCACGGAATGGCATGCCTGGCTTGACGATGGAGATGGCCTTGTCGAGACACTGGCGAGCGGTCTCGACGAGCCAGACGTTCTCCTTGGTGTACGACTTGGGGCCGACGTAGTAGGTCTCGTTGATGTCGCCGTGGTAGCCTCCGTGGTAAAGAGTAACGTCGATGTTGATAATGTCGCCATCTTCGAGTGGTCGCTGATCGGGGATACCGTGGCAGATGACTTCGTTGATGGAGGTGCACACCGACTTGGGGAAACCGCTGTAGTTCAATGGTGATGGGTAAGACTGCGCCATTGGTTAGATCCAAGCTCTTCACACTTCCGCGTCTCCACCGGTGATAGGTTGGCTTACATCTCTCTCGATACAGGCCTCGTGAACAATTCGATCGATCTCGTCTGTTGTGATTCCTGGTCTGACAGCAGCAGCGGCAATGTCCAAAACCTCTCTCGCCAGTCTGCAGACCTTCCTCATTCCCTCGATATCCTTCTCGTTCAAGATCGCTACCGTGGTCTTCTCATTCACTTCCGATTGCGAAACTCCTTGTGGGTGGTCGGCATAGTCGGGTCTTGGGATGCTGGCTGGAACCTCTCTCTTTGCACTCAAAGGATAGGCGGGACGGAGTTTGCCGGTGAAGTTGAAGTTTGGGAAGGGGTTCTTGATTGGTGTGGGATGGGCGCGCTTGTGCTCGACCTATATTCCTACCATCAGTAAATCAAGTCGCAAAGTCGTGGATAGGCGAAAAGCATTGATGCGACGGAATCAGGACATACCCAGCTCTTCTTGAAGCAATCCTGCGAGCAAAAGAAAGATGCCTTTCCAAGCTTTAAGCAGGTAGGGCACTGCAACTTTCCAGCTGGCTTTCCGCAGTCAATGCCACTGCAGAGCGGTACTATTTGGCTGTCAGCCCGGTGGTTCCAGTCGAGGTTGCTTTCATTCTTGCCTTCTTTTGTTACCTCCTTCACCTCGTCTTGTGGCGCATCGACCTTAACTTCGTCGTTCGTCATTTTCGGATATCGTCAATCTCGGTCGGTAGGGATGCGGAGGAATATGCTGAAGTATTTCGGTATTCGAAGATCGTTCTAGTCGGAATTTGAGATGGTGGTGATGGGCCTGCGGCGTTGGTGGGGTATCGTGTGTTTAAAAAGATGAAAAGGTAAAGGCGAAATTTCTTGCAATCAGATAAGATGGGCCCATAAAATCGGCTGAGAAGCGAGAACTCCGCTAACACTTGAGCGCCCGCTTACCTTCGGTAATTAAAGCGGCAGCACAAACCATCTGCTCCTCTCATACAAGATCGCCGCTTTGAACTTTTGCAGTGGCCCAAGTTCTCGCTCGCCTGCGATGCGAGGATGAGTCGAGCTCCACGCGAGACTCCCAAAAACGATTGTCAGGTACAAGAGGTCTCATTGCAGTCATCCGTGATGCCGTAATCAACATCAATTTGCAAGGCCTTTACTAAATGGACTGGTAAAGGATGTGATGATGAGTCGACAAGCCGAAGCCCAAGCTCCGTACGGTCGTGTCTGGGATCTGGACGTAATCATTTCTCAATCTCTCACCAGCAAAACGTTTACTATGTATACTGGTGACTCGGAGTCCCAAAAATATACGAGTACGGATACGATAGAGCACAACTAGATCGATGTGCTCAAGTGATTCTGAAAGATGACATCTGATTGGACTGTACGTATGACCGGACTGTCAAATGCAAAGCATCCGGTGCAAGTATCTCGATGACCGCAAAGAACTCTCTATTATTTACAAAGCCGTTCCATAACGGATATTGCTACAACAATCTGCCTTCATAGAAGTTATCAGATCCTCACCGAGATGCCTGGCGGTAACAGGTTCGAGGAACTCTCAGCTCAAACCAATATTTCCTCGCCACTGTTTCCACCGCTAACCTGCCTCCACACTCTTTCCCAGACACCGTTCTTGTGGAGCATACCCAATCCCAAGATCAACGGTAGATGCCATACACTGGCCCAGAACAAACCCCTAGCAGTAGCTGGAGTCTGGACTTTGTAGAACCTCCAAGCTTTCTGCAGGTTCCAAGCATTCACAGCAGTACTGGTAGCGACGAAACCCCAATCCGTGACGCCGTAGTAGGTCAACCCAATACAGAGTGGGAAGAACAGCAAACTGTACCTCAACGCAACTCTTGCATTGAGCTTTGGGTACTTCCAACTGGCCATCACATATCCGGCACGTTTGTACTCCTCCTTTATCGTCCAGCTCAACGCATTGAAATGGGGGAACTGCCAAGCAAACAGCAAACCAGCCAGCAACCATCCTCCGGGATGTGAGAGAATCTCTGATGTCGTGCCTGACAAGGCATGGGCTCCACTTGCAGCAGCCCATCCCATCAATGGTGGTATTCCTCCGACAATAGCACCAACCCATGTATTCAGCACAGAGACTCTCTTCATCGGTGTGTATACTCCGGCGTAGAGCAGGATGTTAAGTGCTCCAAGTCCAGCAACAGTGGGATTCACTCCGTAATAGAGAAGAGTAGCACCGGTAAGTCCAGTCCCAACAGCAAACAAGATGGCATTCCTTGTCGACAAGAGCTTCCGTACCAATGGTCGATTCCGGGTTCTGGTCATCTGAGCGTCGTAGGCTGGCTCAATGATCATGTTGAAGGCATTGGCTGATGCTGAGCAGAGGGCAGTTCCGGAGGTGAGATACAACAAGGTGAGGGCGTTCAGTGATGGTGCTTCCGTTGCGACTGTCGATAGGATGGGGTCGAGAGGATAGAGGGCGTAGGGCACCATGGTGGTGAGGACGACAAGGGCGGAAAGGCGAGGTTTTGAGAGCGAGAGGTAGGTGAAGAAGGTGCGCTTGAAGGGGCTGGTAGCCTGTTGGGACTCTGTCGATAGTAGAGATGAGGCATCTGGTGGTATAGCTTCGGGATGGTCTGTTGTTGATGTCTTCGACTCTGCCGCTTTCTTCCTCTCCAACTGTCTCCTCCGATGAGGCAGCACTGCTGTCTCCGCCAAAGGGTCGGCCTCAACAACCGTATTGATCGCAATCTCCTTCGCCGGAAAGGAGTTGGCAGCAAAGAACTGCTTAGATATCCCGGCATTCCCATTCGATACTGCTCCTGCTGTGCTCCATCGTCGTATTCCGCCATTCGTTTGTGTCGATGCTGCGCGATTCGTGAAGATAGTGGGGCTTCCTCTTCTCCCAGAGACGTTCGTGAAGCATTGGAAGCAAAGCGATGGCCTCCGCGACAACGGGGCTCCGCAATTGAGCGAGGAAAGAAGGGAGGAGAGCGCTCGAGGTGGCATCACCGGGTCATTGGGCGGGGTGAAGATTCCGGGTAGTAGGGTGCTTTAGCGGGATGGAATTCAGAGGAGCCGGTTCTCGCTGAGGGTTCCCTTGGCAGAGCCAAGGCATCTCCGGATTACTAACCATGCGTCACCAATTGCGAAGATGCGATTGATAAGATTTCAGCAAGCGCGAGGCTAGATCAAATAGCCGTCCACTTCAGAACATCAACATCTCCGGCGCTTCCAAACCTCCCTCACGTCGACTTTCTCTCTTTCAAACTAAGTAGCAAACAGCCATCACGACCTATGTTTGTTTGTTGATTAGTTTCCACTAAATGGTACCCTTTTCATAGTCTCTTTCCCAGACCCACGCTCGTTTCTGAGTGAATGCGATCGTGGGTCTGGAAACGAGACTACCCTTTTCAATTCTGAAGTAAACTTGCTAACGTTGTGAACAGTTTGGATTCTAAGTCTCCCATTGTTTATGTACCACAGCGTACGCTGCGCCATGTCATGGTGTAGTGGGATTCGAAATCAATCCACTGCTAGTTTAACAGAAAGACATGATAGGTGATGAGGACTTGCCAATGAGAGAGCGCTTTTTGAGGATCCTGTCAAACTTGCTTTCTACCAGCATTGCATGATTTATGTGGATCCATGTACAAGCCCTGTGGCGACAACAGATCCGCTTCTTTGCTTCTTTTCAGCCTAAGGCGCAGTCCGCAGCATCGTTATGCCAGTGACCACACTGTGTGGTGACACTACATACATCGAGAATGCCGCCTCATTTTCCCACCAATAGCACATTATTACCCCACTTATGCCGGCCGGGCGCATATTAGAGACGCCCATATCTCCCAGAGCACTGCTGTGAGAGCTTCCCTGGCTTCGTCTTCTCTTTCAAGTCTCATCCACGAAGGGAGCAAACTGGTACGTGGTACTTCCAAAGTAAGTACATGATGCACATTTGCCTTACAGTGCTAATGATTCTCCGTCACATTTAGAAGACCTACTATACAAAGCTCTACATTTCATTGCCCGCGGGGTACATCGACAGCACCTTTCCTCTCAGCTTCCCCTCGAGCCGATTTTCGACTTCGCAGTAACGAAGTATCCGATCGAATTGAACATTGGCTGTCAACAAACTCCACGATTATGGCCGACCAAGAAGTTGGATTCACCACTCAAGGAGCCGTCAACTGGGATAGTGCGGCTTCCAGTACGCTGTCATACACTGTCGGGTTGCTGGGTCGACTTTCAACCCGAGGAGTCGACATCTACACCGTGACCGTGGGTCAGACTGGTATAGGTGGACTATTTTCACTTTCGGACCTGGGGAGAAAACGGGTGGACGAGGTGATGCGGAAGGCATCCTGTTTTTCCACATTCACGAAAGGATTGTATGTCGGCATCGGCATGGAACATGTTTCTCTTCTCCTCGCAAAGACAAAGAACGGGCAGAACTTCTTGGTCTTGGCCAATTGTCTCACGGAAGTCTACGACAGCGAGTTCAGTGCAAATGTTATGGCTAGGATCTTCGACGAAGCCTTTCCAAACGATCCAGCTCCGAGCACGGCACAATGGGTCTCCCTGCTGAAATCGGCATCTGGCGTCCTTGCAACCACCCATTTCTCACGATACGTCGAAATTTTCATGTCGTACTACGATCCGGAGGATTTCAAAGATGGAAGCAAGAGAAAACTTGCGAATCCTGCCGATATCTCACATGCCCTTGTGCTACTCTTCAAGATGTGTCGACGGGATAGGATCGGTGATAGTCTCCCCAAGCTGTCTCAAGTCACATTGAGAGGTGGTGCCTCATGTGGATTCGTAGCTGCTTTCGGATTCTACTATCTTGGGCTAGATGTTCAGTTGTGGAAACTGCCAAGGAAACGAGGAAGCAAGAAAAGGAAACGAGGAAGCAAGAACGAAAAGAAAGAGGAACTGATTCTGCTTTTCGAAAGCAACTCCAAACTGGAAACGCCAAATATCGTTATTCACTACGAGTATCAACGACGGGATTGGAGACAGCCGAACGCGCCATCTACCGATTTGGCTCTCGTAGGGTCTGCGAAAGTTCATGCCTCATCGTTTGTTATCCGCGATATTTACGACGTTGTTAGGCCTCCAGTGCAACTTCAAGACCGCTTCATCGACCCTGTTATCGGAGGCACAATCTCATGGAACAAACTACTCTCGGAAGGCTTTCCAGTTGCTGGCAACGTGCTGTTGAGGAAAGGAGAGATACTTGGCCTGTTCATTGGGTATACCGCCCGGCTTTTGGAGTATGCAGCAATCAACAATCAGACCAGTGAGGTGAACATGGTACGCCTTTCGCCTGAGCAGTATGGAGCACGATATATCCAGAATGCGCTGAGGTATTTCCCAGAGTTGGAAGATTGTGAAAAGTATATGAGGAGAGGATACTCTGCAACCACACTGGAAGCTGTTGAAGGCTATCGACAGACCTGCTCAAAACTAGGTGGTGCTCTGGAGGTCGAGGAAGCTATGAAACTCACCCACTATCTCGTCATTTACTTGATTTGGGCGTTCTCTTCCATGGTGATTGCAGATGGACTCTTGCCTTCGAAGAAAGGGTTGCTCAGCATTGGCTTTAAAGCAATTAATGGCACGCTAGGCGCATTTTCGGGCCTCGACGATACTCCAGATGGCCTCGACGATAATCCAGATGGGTCGATGAACAAACCTGCAATTGTTCTCTACCATCCGACGCTATGGGGCGAACCAGAGTTTCTGCATTGGAGCATGACTCAAATTCTGGTTCCTGAGTCGGCTATGTATACGGCAATCTGTCTGTTTGGGGATAGTAGATCCATTCCGGACGGATTAGGAGGGGTCCTTAAAGACATAGCATGGTTCTCTGGTAGCGGCAGCAACAACGACACTCTCTATGGAATGACCGGATGTTGCATCAGAGGCATAACATTGCTATACGGGTTGCTAAAGGATGTCACAGTTGATCCTTTCCATGCAGGAAGAGTCCATGTAGTTCCTGGGTCAATCGAAACTGAAGCAGGTCATTCTTACTTTGAGATCATTGATCCACAGGAGCCGAATGGAAAGGGCTCAAAGATGAAGCCTGAGTGGGATTCTTCCGACTCAGAAAGTGAGACGGATGATTCGAACACTGAGGCTTCAATCGTTGACTTCGACGATTCTCCGGAGCTCCACGATGAGAAGCTACTAAGCTCCAGTACCGACCAGCAAGACAAAGGCGCTGTACCCAGCTCCGGTATTGACCACTGGCTTTCAGAACGAAAGAAGCTTCTCCAGCACGCATTAGGAGTTATTCCGGGCATTGGAGACCTTGCTACCGACTTGCCTTCTCAGGATGCAAATGCAAAGCCGACACGGAAGCGCAATGGCGATTCTTTACTGAGAAGGATGCTCAGGCGAGCAGACCGGATGGGTCGGTTTGCTGATACTCGAAATGCGAAGATCGTCATCACGGAGCAGCCAGGCCAGTTACGACGTCTGTTCCTGACAGTTGAATATCCAACCGCGAAACTGGGATCATATGCACTGTTGAGGAGGCTTCTTTATGGAAGGATCCATCCGGCTGCTTACATGGGTCCAGTTTTCGATGGCATTTCTTACTCAGTCAGAAGGATATCAGCGTCCGATGGCGGCCCTGACTGCAAGAACCATGCAGCTGTAGCCAACTGTGGCAACAGTGTGCTCGATTGGGATAATCTGCCTTTCAATGTTCCATTAATCACTCACGGCCCTCAACAACGAGGTCTCGATTTCTTAACACCACTGGCAAACTCAGAAAACACATCTACAACAGCTACAGATATCAATGGTTTACGGCACCATCTTTTTATCGTACCGACTCTGGCGAGAACAAAGGGCGAAAATGAAGCCTCGGTAGAATCGATTCGGTCGGAAGTTCTTGTCAGGGTTGATGAGATCGAAGAGGGTCTTCATTCACCTTTTGGCGGCCTCTACAGTTTCCATCCCAAGCCGGTATTCGATCAGATCTTTGTGCGAGAATCCGGGTGCATCTCCTGTTCCATCGCAAGAATATCGGAGTATGTGCGTAGAGACTATGCAGCACAGGCCAGGGCTTCCTTCTTTCAGTCTGTGATGTTCGATTCCAATCTTGCACTCTCTGAGAAGTACTTATGGAATGCCGAGCCTACGTCCATACTGCTTCGCGCTCCTTCCCTACAACCAACCACGCTGCCATATGATACGACTAATCCTGTTGTTGACGGGAGTAATACCAAGCTCGTATCCTCACATCCTGATGATGAGCATGGCGATGATGATTTATCCACATTGGTTGAGAGCGAATCCTTCTCTCCGGATGACTCCGCTGTTAGGTCTATAAGGAGTGGGAGCATCGACAGTGAGAAATACGGCAGTAGTAGTGGGGGCGGGGATAGTGAAGGGGGGATCAGGGAATTATCATCGATCTCGTCTCCATCCTGCACCTCCCAGATCGCCGGTGTCAATATAAAGGACATCGAACCTCCTTTGGACCCAAAATTCTTCAGCCCAGAGTTGCGAGTACTGCTTGCAATGGACGACAAAGGCAATATACCACATGCTCGGCTACGTAACTCTAACGAAAGCCCGGCTCAGCTATACTCTGAATCGGAAACGGAAGAAATAATAAGAGAAAGACGGGAGTTTCACCAAGGACGTAAGTTCTATATCATTCGAATTATAGGAAGATATGCATTTAACTGACCACTTAACCATGCATAGGTGAGAAACTTGGTAGAGCTTATCTACTGATACTCTGAGTCAATGTCCAAGTTACGAAAAGAATGTTCACTGGTATCGATTTGTGATTGAACTTGTCAATCGGTCAATGGTTGTCGACTGGCTAGCGCTATAGCTGGAGGGTAGTTATGCAGCTCTTCTTCTATCCGAGTCATGTGGTATTCTCCAAGTACTACTAAGTACCTGTCCGGATAAATGTAGGGCCGAAATTTTTCGTCATGCCTTGTGATTGTGGATACTGGCATGTACCATCTCAATTTCATGTGAAGTACTTCAACTTACATGTTCACAAAGTATTAGGCTCCCAGTCCATTTATGAATGACAGCGATGCATTGTTATCAAGTCTCTGGAGAGTGAATTGCAATCTCACTCAATGCATGAAAGCACCGTCGGTCCTACAACTGACTATTTGGCTCATTTAGGCGATTGGCCCATCGGCCCCGTCCCACCGGCCGGCCACCCCACGAGAGTTAATCGGATCTATCGACGAGTTGCTTGCATTTGCCAGTGACTCAGATTGCATCCGGTACATAGCAATCAACCCCATGTTTTACAGCTTTGCTATGGAGGCTATGGTATCGCGGCAGACTCCCTCAACAGCTCATCGTTGGTAGTTGCCAAGGCCTGTAGACCATTGGCTTCCATTTCCATCCGCAACAAAGGCAAGTCCAGTCTCGCTTAAGCAACTCCAGGTTTGCAACAAAGGAACTCTGCTTTCGCTCCAGATTTGCGCCAGCAATGCTCCAAATGCACTGGGCTGTGAAGGCCAGCAAAATCTAGACGGTACTTTGGCACTGAGTCAAGAGGGGTCGGCTCCTCAGCAATTGTTGAAGCTGAGAAAGTTGGGTGTGATCGCTATGTACGTCCCCTACACCTCGAGTGTAATCTCCTCCAATTCAACATCGGCTTTTGAGAACCGTTTGTCGTCATTTGATGAAATCATAATCTGTTTATCCTTATTCTTAGACCTTCCACATAGAAGACCGCAAACTTTCACACAGCCAATCAAGATACCCAGTACACAAGGTATTCCAAAGACAGTTCCAAGTACTATACCAAGCACAGCCGGAAGGTGATTCACAGGCTTGTACTCAGAATGGAGCACGGAAACCCGTGTCCGAATGGTCATATCCGACAAGTAGTTTGCAGACTGTCAGTGATTCATGTTAGCAAGGTGAAGAATCGGGAAGCTCACTTGAGGGCCATACCATTCCAATCGCCAGAATCCTGCTGTAATAATGGTCCGGAACTCGAACTCTCCCTTCTTCATCGACTGGGGCTACATTCAGCTTAAGCGCTGATGCACCGGCGCCGGTTTCGATGAAGAGGACATATTTCACGTCTCGTTCAATATGATTCTCTACGCTTTCGAGATGACTGTTGAATTGAAGAATCGTTCCTTCCTTGAAAACGCTGTACCCGATACCGTTGGTGGGAGGTGGGATGGTGGGAAGTATGTCAGCCCGAGGATTGTTGCTCGTGTCGGTGTTCAAGTTGCTAGATTCCAAAGGTCCCCATCTGTCGACCATGCTATTGATCAACCTCCCTAAGTACTTCATCTCTTCCTCTAGCGATACAGTTAGCCATATGTCCTAATCACACGAGCAGGGGTGCATCAACCTTCTGGCATGAAATCGACTTTGCCCTTGACATAATCAGAGCACCACTGTAGTCCCCATCGTGACCCAGCGCTCGGCTCAATCAGGCTCACGAGTGTAGCATACAACTCGCGCTCCCGAGAGTCGTCGTAATCCCCATCGCGGGGAATTCTGAAGTACGGGTATGCTGGCTGCACAGTCATTGCATTCTTATACGCCATGTTCTCGTCATGGAGTCTCGTCAGACCAAAATCCCAAAGACGGTACGGCGTTGGCATGGCATCGTTGATTCTAAGGCGCAAGGATGTCCATGTGTAGCAGCTGGAAAGACGTCAGAATCTTATGGTGCAAGTGAAGTGGAGATGGAAAAGGATTACTCACAATTGGAGGATTTGGTCTTCCACACGGGCTGGTGGGGTTTGTGCGGGGATAGCCACATCAGCTTGTATGGATTCGGTGGAGGCGACCGGTTCTTGAGCAAACGTGCCTTGAGGGAAAAGTAGGGCCAAAGCCGCTACGTTGATGACGCAGAAGGGCTTCATTCGTGGATGCTTGGGGGAGGTTCTGATGGAGTAGAGAACTCAATGTCCGATGAACTTTCCAGACCACATTCTGTGAAGATTTTGCAACATTTTGGTCAGCGGAAGACACTTCCAATGCATGCTCTACATACATACAAGCGACAAGTAATGGACTTGGTATCGTGGGACAGACGACCAGGATTCTCCGCTCAAGAATGGATCACTCTCTTTTCTCTGACCATGAACGTCGCCTGGCTTGTTATGGTCTTTCTGGGCGGTGAACAGAACTCACAAGAGACATATGTGCGCATGAACCAGAAGCAAGCAAAAGTGAAGCAAAAGTATCGTATCCATTACATTAAGAACTAAAAGTACCGTATCGTATCCATCAAATAGCATCAATCATCAATCATGGTATCTCAAGCGACTCAAAGCAAAATCACCAAAGCCTTTACTTCTTTCCTCCGCCGAGAGCCTTGCCCAAGCCACCGAGGCCGAGGCCACCGAGCAACTTGTCAAGCTGCAATCCCTTCAAGAGACCGCCGACGATGCCACCAAGACCCAATCCGTTGAGGATGTTTCCGACAAGGGTCAAGACACCGTTGAGCAGCAATCCAACAGCAGAGAGAATCTGGAAAAGTGGGTCTAGGATATCAGTTAGCAATGTTCAATCCCACAACCATACTATGGCAGTAACATACCCTGCAACATGGCCAACAATGGACCAAGCTTGTTCTTGGCATGTGGCATTCCCTTCAGCTTCTCCTTTGCGTTCTCGATAGCCTTGGTAACATCTCCAGTCAACTTGGCGAGGCCGTCGGCCAAGCGCTGCTCATCAGGAGTGGAATTTCTGCCCTCTGCGGAGTTCTGCTTGGCTCGGCTCTGAACCTTGCCGGATGGATCGGCTCCCTTGATCTGACCATGGGTATCCTTGAGAATACCGGTGGCCTGCTCAATGAGAGGCTGGACCGTCTCGACGAGCTTCTCCTCATCGACTTCATCCTTTGGCTTGGACGCGGCCTTGTTGAGGTGCTGCATCGTAGGTTAGCATAAATCTTATCGATGATATGAAGATATGAAGATAAGAACGAACCTCAGTCATGACTTCGAGGATAGGTTGGATCTGTTGAAGGGAACGCTCAATAATATCGGCGCACTGCTTGGCGACTCTTGCGGCTTCCTTCTCCTCCTCTTCCTTGGTCTTCTCTTCTTCTTCCTTCTTCTTCTCCTCCTCGGTCTTCTCTGGTGTGTCGACTGGCTTGTCGGCTGGGGTCTCCTCGACCGGCTTTGGGTTTTGCTCAGCTGGAGTAGACATGTTGAGGATGTGCTTGTTGGGTGTTATTTGGAAGGTTTGTGTGTAAAAGTGGTGATAGTAGGTTGTGGTGTAGACTTGGTGTTGTAGTTGCGATAAGATGCTGTCTTAGAATAACGATCGATCTGTAGGCGGGAGCAAGCCACATTTATACCCGATCTGTCGTTGGTAAAACCTGACTCTTGTTCCTTGCATTTGACGTGAGGATGGACCATGGGGAACCAGACCACCCTGTAGCTTTCCGAATTCCCATACAAAGGTACTGTAGCGAGGGTCCATTACCACGATTCTGCGCTCGGTGTAGGCGATGAGGAGCGATCAGCATGCAGAATTCACAGAAAGGCGTGAGAATGAGCAAAGAATGACGGCTCGAGTGGCTCGAGAGTATGCGAGAAAACAGGGACCAGTGGCTTGGGTTGTATCCTGGACGCCGGTCAGAACTACAGTACGCGTGGGGAGAAGGACTTACAGGGCTCGCCTAGCATGGTAGATGGCATTTGTAGCATGGCAGAAACGACACCTGCAGCAGCTGGGAAGTTGGTTCTGGTGTGTGTAGTGGCTCAACCCTCGAGTGGCTCGTAATTAGGCGGGGAAAGGAGGAGTCTGCGCTGCTAGAGGAAGGTGTTGTAGGAGGATCTGCAATGGCAATGGCGTGGGCCTTGTTAGTGTACCGTACGCAAGGAGATCCTGGTAACGGTGGATGGTGTTCTGGAAGCAAGAAATCAAGCCTTGGAAATGGTCGTCGTCGTCAATTTAGGTTGCTGTGGTGATTGAGGGTAAACAAAAGCACGTGTTTTGAAGGCTGCCTTGACGTCATTTTTGGTCATCTTCGTGTAACGACCCAGAGGACAAACGACAAGGCTCTCCAAGACCAGGAAACCTGCGAACACCCAGATCGTTCATGCACGACAGATGAAGCTGAGACCTATCCCCGGAGAATTAATAGTCCCTGCCTTAAGATTCATTATAGCTCTAACGGTTTATAGACTCCATTTTCGGCCCAAGCTCTTGGACATCATCTCATCCATCGAACTAAAGCCACATCGTTATCACAAAGCTCAAGATGTTATTAAAGACGCGTTTTTGAACACGATAAAGGTCAGTTTTGGAGGTACTTCCGCACAGCTTTTAACACTGTCTCAGGATTACTCCCGTATCCGGTTCTAGCGCCTTTCTAGACCCTTCTTCCCGCGTTCTCAGGGCCCACGTTGATCGCTTGCCACACGACAATCATGACATCTCAGCCCATCTCAGCCACAAATCGATAAGTCCCGCTTCTATCACTCTTTACATCACGCCGAGAATCTGTCTCGATGATAGAATCGGAGTTATAGTCAGGGATCTGAGACAAGATTTTCGGCTTCATCGGAACGAAGGAGATGACAGAAACAGGTTTGAGCTCCAGTCGAGGAGGAGTGGAGATATATATGGGCGGAGGGTGGAGAGGAGCGGCGAAGAAACTTTTGCAAACATTTACAAACGAAACTAGACCAGCTACTACGGCATTACACTACCGTCACCGCACATCTGCACACACTAGACGATCACGACTTTACGATACCTAAACGACACTTTACATTCATCAATCATCAACTCTGACCCTACCCTTGCGGCAAAACATCAATTCGAAACAACTCAATCTCGACCTGCATCACGCATTTGCCAGGTTAATCCCAGCTCAACAACACAGCAACAAGGTCACGATATACGACAAGGACAACCATGTCTGAAGTCTCCAACAGCTCTCACCGCAAGGCCGCCGGCCCTGACGAAACCCACTCCCACATCTCCGCTCCCCGCTCCAACGCCGGTTCTCATACCTCTGGCCGCTCTCAACGCTCCGGGTCCCATTACTCCGGTTCACCTCAACCACAACCAGAATTCACCGCCAATCCAGCACCACAACAGCCTCAAGTTGCCGATGATGTCAGATCCGAGACTTCTTCCACCATGTCGAATCGAAACCGTCGACGTCGCAATAGGAGAAGGAACAAGCGAGGATCGATGCAACTGGAGCCGACACAGGAGGAACAAGAGCAGGCGTTGCAAAGGCAACAGCAACAGGGAATGGGAATGCCGGATTACGAACAGAGAGGAGGTTTGCAGGAGAAGGATGATGAGCCGAGGACCATGAGATTGAGACTTGATTTGAACTTGGATGCTCAATTGGAGTTGAGAGCAAAGGTTCATGGTGATGTTACGTTGACTTTGTTGTAAGTATACCTGAAAGCATCTCAACAACTTGAAGGTAGTGATACTAATGATCCTTTAGGGAAAGCTAAATCCCGAGCATATCGGTCTGTCTCGATTCGACAAGAGGACTTCGAGGCTTTGTTTGATACATCTTGCTTTTGTACATGGGTACTTTCTGTACGATGGAATTTGGGTTTGCGTTGTATTATTATGATGGCTTTATGATTTACGCCTTGAGATTACTCTCTTTTAATGATTTCCTTTCTGCTTCTGTTCCAAATTACTAGTCTAAAACCACAATAACATTCTGGCTTCCTAAGACATAACGTAGAGCATCGCGACATCGGTGTGCATCCGTACGAGATATAGCAAGCGTGCTCGTAAATACAGCCAGTAACGTAAGTAAAAGAATGATGTGATATAATACTATGCTAAAGAACGAAATGAACGACAAACGGCAAACCCAGCAACCATGACATATGGAAAGGCTAACAAAAGAGACAAACGTGACAGACATGACAAAACCACAAGCAACCCAACCTAGACATAAGTATAACACAGCTCCGTCTCAGGCCTCATAACACTCCCCACCGTCCGATCCGGCACCAATCCAAACATCGGCATAACATCCTCCATAGTAACATTGACCCATCCAACGCCATCCTGTGGCTCTGACATGGTCCTATATCCAGCAATCGTCTGAAATCCACCTCTATCCTCATTCCTCACCTGCCAGTCATACCAGATCTTATCAATCCAAGCATGATGTAACCAAAACAATGGATCTCCAGGAGATGCAACAGCATCTCTCATCCCACCACCAACGCCATTATGACCACCAGCATGAGGAGAAGCCTCGAGGCAAGACCAAAAGCTCTCGTATGCAGCAACATTTCCACTCCAGTTCCAATCTACCGTTCCATCAGTTTTGAGGAGTCCACCAGGCAGCCCTCGGTTTAGGCAACGGTCGACGTTGGCTTGTGCGGTGCCGCGAGAATCGGCGTTGGAGACGTTGCGGAAGATACAGTGGACTTGGTTCTCGAAGCCGGGGCCGATGTTGAGGGCTACGCCGGCGAAGGGGCCGGTGGTGACGCAGGTGTCGGGGCCGCCATTACCACCGAAGGCGAGGAGTGTGCGGGAGTTGAGGAAGTTTCCAGCGTCGGGTGATTCGTCCCAATATGGCTGAGATCCAGTGTAGCCGCAATGGGTGCGGAGGAGAGTTTCGTGTGTGTGGGTCATGCTGGAAGTTTGTTAGTCGAGAGTTGATGGTTCGGCCTTGGATGCTTGGGTGTCATACAATCTGTGGAATGGAAGGAACCAGCCTGTTTGGTGGATGAGCCAGTAGAGAAGTTGATGGACTTTGACGAGGTCATCGTAGAGTGATACGGTTGCGGTGAGCTTTGTCTGTGTGGGAATTTGGGTCATGAGGCAGAGTTCGGCATTGATGTAATCTTGCTGCTCAGTTGCTGTGAAAGCATCCCTGGATTTTCGTTAGCCGGAAGAATAGACTCTACTAGATTTGATATGCTTACCATGACTTTCTCTCGTAAAAGACTTCGCAGTTGGGATGTGAATTCACTGTGCCTGCTTGAGTACTCGGTGTACCACCTCCAACTGGTACTCTTTCAGTACTATTTCCAAAGGGAGCGGTACCGTTCCCACCTCTAAATGGAAGCCATTGTCTTTTCGTATGTTCTCCTGGAACCTCTCCTCCAGGAATCACAGCCGCCAGTGCCTCCGCCAGGAAGAATGATGTTGTGAGAAGAGCTCTGAGCTGCATGCCTGTGATGAAATGTGTGAGATCGCAATACGGAAGTTGTCGTAATCCTTTGTTGAAGCTCTTCTTGAGAGTCTAATGGTCGGGTGTCGTGAAAGAGAGACACGGGTATAAAGAACGACGAGGTGAAAGAACGACAAGAAGGCAATAAGGTAATAATGAAGCCGCGCGCAGCCGAGATGTAATGAAGTGAAGGGATACAGAAGATCCCGATCGTGAAGGTGTAAGCAAAAAGCCGGTGATTCTGTTTCCAAAGAAGGAACACCGAGATCTTATAAAGAGCTTCTCGAAAAGCAAGTGGGTCTATCTTCACCGAGACGAAGTTTCTCCCGAGTACAGCCAGCGAACAGCTTCCTCTAGGCTTTGCCACAGGGTTAGCCAGGTCGGATCATCACACCATGCTCCCCACATCAGCTGGAGACCCTCTGGGTGGGATTCCTTGAGAGAGATTCTGAGTGGCTATCAAGACGCTAGAACGGGAACCGGATGCCGAAGTGCTCGCTTCACACAACTTTCAGTGGATTTGGGCGAGAGAAGCAGCATGTGCTACCATATTAGGAGTGTATCTAGGGCAAGTACCGAAGACAGGTTCCGACAACCGGGCTCCAGTGCCACTGGAGGTGTTGAGCGAGGAGCCAGACTGAAAGGCGTGCAGAGAAACTGTTGCAGGGAGAGACAGTATCGTTGCAATTGGCCGTGACGCAGATTCTACTTCCAAGACGTTAGATCAAATGAACTCTAATGGCCTGGATAAGCTTTACCATCATGCATATTTTCGAAAGTCCAAGTCAAAGAAAAATGCGGGGCAATAATTCGATTTGGGGGCGACATCTTGATCTTCACTATCAGCCTCCGTCAACCGAGAAGCTCAAGAGGGAGTTGCGAAAAGAAGCTCACTGGCAGCACAGCTTCGGTTCCGCTTCTAACCATGATTGTGTGTGCTAAGGAATCCGGGAATGCTTAACCGCAAAGGAATCGGAGATGCAATCCCGATGGCCCCTTGTGTTCCTGAGATCACCAAGTTGGAACCTCATGAGATGACAGGGACGACTCGGAGGATGGCTCAAGCTAGTGGAGAAGCTAGTTGGATGAAGTGAGGCTTCAGGTCGGCTTCGTTCCCACAGAAACATCCGTTTGTTCCAGCAGTACCAGGTGATCAGCCATTCCAGGTTGGAGGAGTTGCGCTTTTGAGAATGGCGCCCATCTCCGAGACTGACTCTGCAACTCGGCGACTTGTTTGACATGAATTGAATGGCTACTGAACTTTAAGAGGAGCCTCGCGACTTCTGGCATCGCTTGCATTGCTTAATGACTCTGCAAAAGTTAGTATGAGCAACCGTGAGGAGTTGCGGCCTACGTTTCTGTGCATGTGGAGGATCAAGTAGAAGATGAATTGGTTGTGGAGCTCGCGAAATGTGAATTGGGCTTAGCGATCGCGTGGGATTGCGCGGAATTTCCCACCAGTGAAGGCCCGTTTACAATCATCTTCGCAGTTTCCAATGACTGGAGTGGGAAGAATCACTTGAATAAGTACAAATCTATCTTCTCAAATACTACAAAAGCGACGACGGTTGGGAGATCTCGAGAAATTAAAAATCAGAGAGTTCGACTCCACTTAGAAGAAGAAAAAAGTAAGCCCAATGCGAGGCTCGAACTCGCGACCTTGAGATCTCTCATGAAGTTAAGAGTCACACGCTCTACCGACTGAGCCAACCGGGCAATTGATATCTAAAATAGCATTGTAAAATCTAATTAGAAACAAATAATCAGTAAACACAAATAATCAATAACCCGATACCTCGCAGCCCAGAACCGATAAAGCACCGTCTATCCCAAGTCGACTCCCAGTTGACACACTGCAATAGCTTCATCCGCCTTCTTGGCCAATGCCTGCCATTCAGCCTCAATGATCTCCTGGATTCCACTCTCCGGCAAGATTCTGTCTTTAACCACTCTGAAGATGAACTAACAATCATGTCAGTACAACTGCAGCATATATTAACGAAGAATGAAGAAGACCTACCCCATTTCGGGTTCTAGATAATACGGTGCTATCCAGAAAATACTCCGCATGCGGGCTATTTACCAATGGCGTTGTCAAAGCATCCTTCTTCTTGACCATCGTGTTGTAATACTTGCCCCAGCGGTAACTTGAAGCATACTTGAGCATCAGGGTTTTGAGCTTCTCTGCTTCTTCCGGAGTTGCACGAAGGGGAAATGGGACGAAATCGCGGAGCCAAACTGCAAGCAATTCTGAACCCCAGAGAGAACGGTCGTACGTAATTAAATAGAAGGGCTACGCCGGTGAAGTTAGAATAAACGAATGAAAAGCATAAAGCGTCTGGTGAGAAGTACTGGGCCTTGAAAGGAGATTGTTGCAGGGGAGACGTTGATTTGGACCCATGTGGTATTCTTCTTGAGTTGGTCCATGTTGGTGTTGAGGGTTGTCGTGATGCGGGCCATCGTGGCTGCACCGAGTTCAAGATCGCGACTCTCTAAAACAGGGAATGAGGGTGCAGAGAGGACGGTTGGGAGGAAGAGAGCAAAAACTAACGAAAGCCTCATTTTGGATGGTGCAGTTGAGTGTAAATCTTTGGTGTTTTTGAGAGAGCTTCTCCGACTCTTTTGGCATTGTGAATTGAGAGGTGGGTGCCCTAAATAGTTAGTAGAAGTGGCCCATTCCAAAGATGTTGTCAGCGCATTGTCCGTTCATCGTGATCTGGCGCCAGTGGTATCCGAGTAGATTCGATCACCTTGAGGGAGCCTCCTGGCCCTTGTCCAGGCTTCCGGGCCATTCAATTGACGATCTCCTTTGCAATCTGCTTCCATTCCGCTGGGTCTCACGACTGCCGTCGGCCTTCTCCGTGATACGTATCATTGGCTTCAACTGCAAATGCTGACAAGCCAAATCCTGGGATTGAAAAGGCCGCTGCTTGTAGAATGCAGGCCTCCGAAACAAATCATCAACTCACATGTTCAATTGAGGAATATCCCAACGAGAGTTCAGCCTTTGCAAAAGGTCTCGATAGCAAGACTGACTCATAACTGAAGGAAGCATGGTGCTGTGAGCCTGGTCATCCTCGCCCGTAGTTGGAGAAGGGGAGCAATGTGGCAATTGCATCCATATGGAGTAACGATGACAGGGGCTTCAATCTACGCCTCACGGTTAGAAAAACAGCTGCAATGCTGTGTGCGACTTACCTGCCACAAAAGCGTACCCTCAACTTCCCGAGACATCTTCCAATACGAGGTCAAGTACTAGTAGGCACATCTGCTTCACACAACAACACTGGCAGATCTGAGACCAAGATAATCGTACGAGCTCCGGTTCGTACTCTGCGGTGCAACAACTTGAGAGTTGGCAATATCCATCAAAGGGTGTGCTCGTATTGCAACGTCACGGTTGTACCGATTCTTGCAGCTGATTCCCTTGTGGGTCGAGCTTTGGAGGTGGGTGAACGGTTGATTGTCACGTCGAAGAGTATGACAGATTCGTTTTTTCATCAGCTGAATTTCGTAAATAATCCTATTGGGATTATCTTGTCGTGCATCGGGTTCGTCGAGGATAAAATTCAAGCGGTAGATCGATGTGTCGGGTGGAACTGGTGGGGCACATACCGCGGCATGCATCTAGGAGAAATTTAGCACAAGTTCAACGAGTCGGAAGAGAAGGCTTACCAGATCCGTTAACAGCTGAGACTCAATTATCAAAGTCATAAGAAATGGCCATGAAAGATCACGAAGTTGATATTTGCGGAGGGGAAGTTTGCTTAAGTTCTCTTGTGGGTGATGTTTCGAGGAGAAGAATCTGGGGAGGTTCGCAGCAATGACGCACGCCTTTCTCGGTCGCGTTCCGCCAAAAGGCATCAAACGAACGGACCTGCAACACCAAACATTGACCACTCCACAGCATCTCCAGACAACAAACGATGACAGCCAACGAAACACGACTTCGCGGATTCACCATGCCCTACTAGCTGCGCTACATCACCGGCTTTCTTTGTCTGATTTTGGGCGGATAAGAAACTAGCTGGAGGCTATGCTTGGGCTTCTCCTGTCGCCAATCTCTACCATCAAACGAGTTCCACGAATCCTCTCAGGCTCCTGCACTACTATCGTCGCACGCATTGCATTTCCTACTTTGCACGCCTTCCTATCGACAAGGGCATCAAACTTCGACTCTCGGTGTTGCGAAAACGGAGTCAGCAAGTGCGCTGCGACTGAAGAGTGTACGAGACCCACGCGATGGTGGCAGAATTTACATGGTACGCAGGCCCTCTCCTCACCACTCTCTGTAATGTATCACAGCTAAGGCGCACTTTGCTAACGAAAACCAGGGAAGGAGTACCCATATTCCTCTCCAAACGGTTTCAAGAAGAACTCGACGATTCGCTGAAACAATTTGGAACCGTCAGCGAACCTCTCGGCAACTACGCCCTCCATCGGCTTGAAATATCGTCGAAATGGCTGGACAACATTCCACGCAATGTTTCCGAGTTTATGAAGAGCCTTGCCACGGTTCTATCGCCAGAAGTTGTCGGATTTGTGCGTGCTGGTCTCAAGAGGTTCAACCGCTTGGTTGGTAAAGGACATGCTGGCCTCGGTGATCGGTTCATTCGAGAGTACACATACAGGACGTGGATTGCGGACATTCTGCACTCTTTGGAAGGCGCTCTCAATACAGCAGACCCACGTTCTTCCTACGCTCGGAATATGAGCTGGCCTAAGCAGGCAGCCAATGCAGGCCTAGGTATGCACCTCCATCTCCACTGTTCTTATTACTGACTCGTGACAGAGCTCGAGATCAAACAAATCCATCTCCACGGCCCTGACCTCAAGTCCGCCTTTGCCAGCAACGACTTTATCCAGAATCTTCTAGCTCCGCCAGCAGACTTCTCTCCATTAGATCCGAACACATACCCCGTCTATCAAGCCCGCCGCCTCCCAATCCGCCAAATCCGCATGTTTGGAGCCGCGAATCGCGTCGAGTATGGTGGAATGCAAGAAGGCGTCATCAATACCGAACTGGCCCCGATGTTGGCTGCATACACTAGTTATTCACTGCTCTACTGTATTGCAAATGCTGCGTTTAAATCCAACATTTCTGACCTGTCCACGCTACCAGGAGCGCAAGATCATTTCCAGGACGAATGGGAGTACGATGGGAAGCAATACCAGGGATTACTGGTGTGGGAATACGACATCTCTAACCCTCCTGTTCCTGCTGAGATTAGCCAGGACATTATACCGCAAGATCGATTTGATGACTGGCTGACTTTCGTCCGGAAAAACCCTGGCTACGGCACGGATGGGATGCATGAGATTTGGGTGAAAGGTCGACACATTCATGGGTCTGCTACTGAGAAATGGCCGGATCTACTGCATGCGGTGGAAGAAGGAGAGGCTTTCCGTGCGATTACTTTGGATGAGGCACCCGGTGGAG
The DNA here is from genome assembly GCA_003788565.2 of Ascobolus immersus RN42. Lineage (NCBI taxonomy): Eukaryota > Fungi > Ascomycota > Pezizomycetes > Pezizales > Ascobolaceae > Ascobolus > Ascobolus immersus. Next base: position 93,166 of record ML119795.1, read on the forward strand.
TTCACCGCATTTATCGCACCGCCTTTGGAGCGAATGGCTATGACACTGGCGTTGGAGAGAAGTATCTCAGATCAAGGCTCACCAAGACAAGATACGCTGTTTCTTTTATGAGCACGGTGCCGGACAGGAATCTGGGTGGGTACTTGGGGAATTGTGGTTGTATTGTAGTTTAGTATTAACAAATGCTCAAGTCTACTAGGAATACATAGGCTTGCGGACAAACTGGGACTGAAAGCATGCATCGGACTTGGCTGTTTGAAGCTTCGAAGTACAATTCCAATTCCTTGATTCGCACAAACTCCCACTAATCGGCGTAACTGTGACCAGCTCTCGGAACCAAACGATACTCGGGAACACCCTTGGCTGAGTTCGAAATGACACATAGAAAAACGCAGTCCATCAACTGAGCCATCCCATTGGTGCAAGATCACGGCACAAACGGGAAGGTCACAGCCCTTCCCGTTTTGCTTTCTTCAGCCACTTTGTGGCGCCAGTCACATGACCTTCGGCTTGCCGGTCGACTGAGCCCGGAAGCTCCCGATATCATGTCAAGAGGCTTCCTCCCACCCGCCATCATCTACCTATTTTTGCTTTGTAATCCCTTTGATAACATGCTTTTTGAGCTTGTTAGCAACATTTTGTCGGAGTATGAATTTGGCTGGTCTCGTCTGGAATGCTCTTTGGAATGATGCCAAGTCTTTCCGGAGAAACGAACAAAGAAGTCCTTCCCTCTTCAGCACTCACCCAAATCGGCACTCAGTGATCCTCGCCCAAACATCATTCCCGACAATCTCTCCAGAATCCAACTCTCACCATCACCACCACCAAACAATCAGAATCTTGCACCATCTTTGGCTTTCAGTCATGTCCGGCCTCAGGTTTACCAGGTATGCAAATGTTTCCGTGTTTGCTCGTTTTCCGATTCCATGAGATCGATCATGAGGATGTTTGCTAACTGTGACCAGGTCAAACTTCCCAGTTTTTGCGTCAGAGAAACTGCAGTTGCAGATGGAGGATGATCTACAGCGATCTAGAAAGCTCAACCCGACCCTCTCCCGCTATGTCATTGCACATTTGCGCCCTCGCCCGAAATTCCTCGACGACATTCCCACCAACATTGAGGAGTTTGTCCGTTTCCTCAGAAAAGTCCTCTCAGACCACCTCGTCGACTTGGTCCGCAACGGATTGAAGCAATTCGACCGCCTAATTGACGACGAGAAGGACCTCCTCGGCAACCAGTTCATCAAGGAGTACACCTACGTTGAGTGGATCACACTCATGTTGGACTCCCTGGATGTTGCATTTGCCTATGCCAGCGCGCCTGAATCAAAGCCCCGCCTTTTGGGAGGGTCGAATGTTGTGACTGGAACAGGAATTGGTATGTGCTCGAGCAACTATTCTGTTTCTTGTTTCTCTACTAATTTTTCGCAGAGATCATACAGGTTGAGCTTACTGGGCCGAACTTGAAAGCTGCGTGGTTAGAAAACGAGACCATAGCCGGGATCCGTAGCAGCCAACCTCCGAGAGACTTCAACCCGTTGACACCAAATGCATTCCCAGTTTACCACGGCTCTGCATTACCACTCAGCAGTCCCGCTCTCGTCAACCCCTTCATCGAGACTGGTCCCACCATTGGCTTCTGCAACGATAAGAACCAAATTGTTCCTCGCAAGGCCATTTACACGAGTTACTGGATGCTTCGGTGCATTGCCTGGGCGGCCTTTAAGTCGCATGTCTGTGACTTCTCCATGTTTCCGAGTACTCTGAATACGTTCGATGTCGGCTGGCATTATCGAGGAACGCGTTACAAGGGAGTCATGATATGGGAGTACAACCTTTCTTGCCCTCCTCCTGCAGGCCTGACACAAGAAGCAATCCCTCAGGAACTAGTGCAAGGCTGGCACGACTATTGCGGGCAGAGCCGTAGCCTTTGTCAAAGTTCTGAGGGACTGAATGATGTTTGGGCAGCGGGTCAACAAAGACACGGGTCGTCTCTTGAAACCTGGCCCGATCTCTTACACGCACCTGAATCGCGTACGACCAGGAATGCTTCGCTCAGACCAATCATAGGACCCGGCTGTTTGGAGATCCCTGCAACCCGCACTGCCTTCGCTACCGCAGCTGGAGAGGCCCACCTCCGCTCGACCATCACCAACAGGCGCTATGCCGTGTCGTTTACGCTTGCCGAAGCAAAGAAGGAGGAAGCCATCGTCGAAGGGAAGCAGTCTCTTCGAAAGAAGATCAGCGAGGACTTCAAAGATAAGGCCAGTCGGCTTCACAAGAGGATGTCGAATTTGAGTTTGAGGTCTTCCAAGAAGTAAGTGTCCAGACACTGTTCTTCGACTATGGAATCAATGTCTTTGGCAGCCTAGTCCGGTTCCAGTCTGTGTCCAGTTGGTTTGCTTTCTTTGCGTTTCTCCTTGCCAGTAGATGTTCGGATACTTTCCTTTCAGCATGGAATTGAGATCTATCGCTTTGTCGTTCGGGATTCGGTCAGGCTTCTCGCCTTCTTTTCGTTTTGTCTCTTTACCATATCTTTGCCTTTCCTTTGCGTTCTCTTGTTTAATCATTTCATTCTTTCTTTTTCTGTCCTTTCTTCATACTCATAGTTGTGGAGTTTTCATTGCTTACAGCTCTTTCGCATGTATATCTTGCTTCGTAGAGCTCTTTATCATATCTTTGCATTCCCTTTTCGTTCTCTTGTTTAATATCTTCTTTTTTCTTTTCTGTTCTTTCCTCATACTCATATTCGTGGGAGTTTCCATTGCTTGCAGCTCTATTGCATGTTTGTCTTGCTTCGTAGACTGTGGGGTCATATCTTTTTTATGTTTCGTCTTCTTCTTGCTGGGAATATATTCGGAGATGCTCGGTACTGCCCACTAGGAGTTCTCTTCTCTTTAGGGCTCGTTCAGAATTTCGACCATGTGAGCTTCTGCTTGAGGGTATTTGCTCTAGTTCACAGTAATGACGATTCGTCCAGTTTTCGATTTGCATCTTTGTGTTGCGACATCCACTGCAAATGAAGGTTTCCTTTCTCTTTTTATTTGTCTTTCCGTTTGTTATTGTTTCTTTATATTGTACTATCGTCAAGGAGTAACTCTGAGCCGATGCTACTTATCATTTGCCCCTCATCATGATCATCTTGTTACTATTAGCGGTTCGGTCTAGTCCTTCTTGGTTGTATCAATTCAAGCAGATACCGTGAGTCGATTGGCATTCCTTTCTATTGATCAGTAGTCTGTGCCACTAGTAGTAATCCAATGAGATTATGTTACCACCTCTTACATCCTTCAGCCTTCTAACAGTATCGTACACATCGGGACAACCCCAACTCTTACCTTAATAATGGTCTAACCACTATCGGCTCGCCCACTCTTTTCACCGCTTGACGTCACGCTCATCTTCTCCGAGCCGCATAGCACCATAGCCTCAGCGTTAAAGGAAACACATCGTCCATACAGACACTAGATGCTGACTTCATGATACCTTCCTCTGAAGCTAAACTGTACGGAGATTCCCTCCCTTCCAGACACCGCTCACTGACAATGTACAGGTCACACATCCCCCTATTTGCCTGCAAGGTGAAGCAGGGTTGGATGGATGCCGATCTTCGACGGTGCCAGATGCTTCCTGAAAGCCTGGGCGGATACTTCCTTGACCGCGTTCAGCCGCCACCGAAATGGCTGAAAGATACCCCTAGATCTGTTGCCGACTTCATGCAAAACATTGCAACAGTATTTTCGCCAGAGGTCCTCCAGCTTGTTGCTGCTCGGATTGACAGGTTCATGCTCTTGATGGGCAATGCCACAGGTTGTCCTGCAGCTGGTAGCCTGGCCGATCACTTCATTGGCCAGCATGATTACAAGGGCTGGATCACCGGCATTCTTGAGAGTTTGGACCTTACAGGCATGTTTGATGGAGTACGAGTAGCAAACCAGTGGGCTCGGAGTCGTGACTTCTCTGCCACTGGTGTACCGGACCCGCCTATTTGTGGCGAAGAACTCGGTATGCAATGTTTCTATCCCACCCCTTGTTTCTGACACGGTCTAGACATACAGCAGTTCCATCTCACCGGATCTGACTTCTCGTCTGCCTTTCTCGCAGCCGAAGCAGCAGGCCAGCTACCAGCACCTCCTCTCTCACAAGGCTTCAATCCGCTCGGCCTACACTCATATCCGGTCTACCATGCCAGTCACATCAGGACACGTCCCTACTCCATTATTGGATGGGACGATTTCTTGCTCGACCATGGGCCGACCTGAGATGGCTCCTACCACCAAAACGAGCTAGCCCCAGGTGCAACACTCCTCACCAGCTACTCCTTGTTCTACTGTCTTGCTCAACTAGCTTTCAAAACTATTGTCTCCGACTTTTCTACTTATCCCAAATCACCAGATCCATTCCAGAACACCTGGCAAACTCGTGGAACTCAATACCATGGGATCATGGTATGGCAATACGACTTCACATCTCCACCACCGGAGATTACTCAAGTCGTCCTCCCGAAGGACAGAGTCGATGAATGGAAAGCTCTCGTCTGGAAATATGGCAGATTTCGTTACATGGCCGATGTGATTTGGGCCAAGGGCCGTCCTATCCATGAATCTACTTCTGAGAAGTGGCCGGATGCGCTCCATGTTATGGAGTATGTGGGGGATTGGTGTGTCTTGCGAATTGCGTTTAATACTGATGCAGGAGATGAGTATGTTAGGTCGAAACTGATGAAGAAGAGGCTGGCTTTTTCTTTCACGAGCACTATAACAGAGACGCTGGAGAGCTTGAGGGAACCTTACGAGAAGAGAAGGGATTCGGATGGGTGTGGCTGCATCATGGCTTGAACCATTGGGTGGAAGGGGATTTCCGTATCCTCCACCCGCTCTTATAGAGCGGTGGTTGGACGGTCCAGAATTCCTTTATGCAAGCCGGTGGTACTTTCTTGTGCAGGTGTGGAGGACTCGTCTTGACGCTCTCATTGTTTAGATCGAACTCACAGCTTTTCCGTTTCTACAATGTCCCTGCCCTGTTGTCGACTTTTTTACCTCGGAGTTATCTTTTTTTTGACAACAGGCACATGCGGCCATAGATAGAAGACAATACAGGATCCCGTTCGCTCTCCCTCAGTCAAGCTTCTAATCGCCAAGTTAGTACTACGGTCGGTGACCACGTTGGAATCCTTGGTGCTGCATGTAGTTTTGCTGACCAGTCCTTTTTCCCACGCTATACTAAAGGTCTACGCTCATCATTACCTGAACTGATCTTTTGATTCTAACTTCCCAGCTAGCTGCAAATGCTGCTTACACGCTGCCGAAGATATAAGTACCATCTTAAGTACAAGAAAGTTTCGTGAATTCGAGCCCCTTTTTGCTTATTATCGAGATTCGAGATTCCTACTTATCAACATGATAGCAAGCATTACTCGTGTCCTAGCTCTCATTCTGTAAGTAGTGTGGTAAGGGAAATTGTCTCTTCTACTTGCCCCCTCTTCGCAAACCTAATACTGTAGGTACTTCGACGGCAGTAGAAGAGTTAGATAAGCTTCTCTTCCCGTACTTTCTTGGTGGTCATCCGAGGCATAGCGATGCTGCGTGGCTAATTAATGCATTTGAAGGTTAAAGTGAGATACACTCCGGAACTACTGTATGTCTTGTTGACCTGATGCCTAAGTTGTGTTAAGATATTCTGGAACTGGTTGTGCTGAATGGATACCCACGACCGGATTTGTTGTGTGATGTGCTTGTATCCTGCTCTTGATATGGGAAGTTGCTTGCGTGAGAATGCGCTGTAGCATAGGGCCGGCAATAGACTAAATAAAAACAAAGATTCCGTCCGTTCTTCCCTTGTCAATGTTTTAATTGCCTCCTTAGTACGATGGTTGGTGATCAAAAACTTGAACATGAAGGAATCTAGAATGCCGTGTTGATTTACCGTTTGGAACCCTTTCTTCTCTCGTGATTACTGTGGTGAGTGATTCAAGCAAGAATTATACGTGCCCTATGACGACATTCTCTTAGCTAGTGACGGTAATCTTGCGTAGTCTGTTGCTTCTCGTATCCTCTTAAGCTTGAATACGTATAGATACATATGTCGATGATACAGAATATTGTGTACGTGTTCTGTGTACTACATTTTTGATGTTGTAAGTTAACTTGACTTCATTGTTTGTGCTCTCTTGTTGGATTGTCTTGCCGAGTCGTTGTGTTATATTTACTTGCTTTGTAACTGGCGGATATCTAATGTGCGTAGACCCTTACCGGCATCCCCATTTAGGGAGAGAAATTTTGAAAGCTTTGTGTCGTGTAGACATCTCCCAAAACTCGTTCAAGTTTGAGAACATCTTACTTCCCCGTTACTTTCTTTAACGACTCAGAAAATTTGCCCTGCGCGATCCTCCCAGTGAGTGCAACTAGGATTCTGAAGGTTAATGCTCGGTCCATCGGCCATCGGCCCTCTTGCTGGAGCACTGGCAGTTTCTTAGAAAGGGCTGTTTTTGGGTGATGCTTTGTAGTACATGTCTGTAGTCGTACCATGGCCGTGTTCGATACAACGGATATTCTGCTCTTAACATAAATTGCTTTCGTAAGGCCCATTAATACAGGCCCATATGATATCCCATCCACTTCCCCCTTTTAAAGTGGCGACTTCTCACTTCTCAATGTAGGTACTTAAATCTAAAAGTGCATGGGATTTCGATGGTTTCTTCTGGGGAAATTCGTGCTTCTTCGTGTACGCAGCTGCGCAGACGTCTAAACGTTTGTATTTGACTCGCCTCGTCAGTGCTGAGGTAAGTGGTTTTATGATGCGAGAATCATGCGTGCTATATGTTGGCATATCTTGTTTTTCCCCTCTTGTATGACTGGGCGGGTACTTCTTAGTCTATTGCGTACTAGCTTCGCGTATCTATCTGGTTGCATGCATGCAAGTCCCGACTTAGCTTTTGCGTAATGTCTGTACCTAAGCTTCAGAGCTTTGCAAGATTCAGCACGAACGTGGCAGATAGAGTAGCATACGTACTGGACTCGGCTGCTTTCATTTGTACGTACGTGAATGTTGGAAAAACAACATGTTGCGTGTAGCAGTTGTATTAACAAGTACGTTTCATACGGCCATCCACAAGTTGAACAAACTACTACATGAGATCATGTCCCCCTTCCAATTGTAAAGCTGCAAATCACCTCATTGGTACCGCGGTTGGCGACCACGCGGGAATCCGGGGTGCTGTATATTTCGTGTTTTTGCCTCATTATGTTCGTAGCACTCGGGCTCGTACGAAATGAACTCGTTCGGAAAGAGTCTCAACTTTTGCTCTATGCTCGTACAATGAAAGCCTTGGCCTCTTAATGTATTAGATATAAAGAACTTGAGGCTCGTTCAGTGCGAATGCACGCCCTCGCGAGCTCGGTATCATACTGACGTCATGACGAATTCTTCATACTGGATGGAAACAGGGTCCCGTCGGTTCTCCTCTCGTTTTGCCTTCATGCAATCATGATCGAAAATTAATTGCCGTAAGGTGTGGGATCTCTTTATTTATTGTGCATTTGTTTGCTAGCTTCGCTTTACCTTTTTTCTTACTTAATGTTCGTACATCTGCTTCTTGCGCTATGGCGCATGCAATTGCCTTTTTAACCAAAACCTGAGCTCGAGTCATCTTGTGTGATCTGACTTCTCCTTAAATCTTTTCGTTGTTTAGGACAGCGTAGCGTTGCTTGCATGCCACGACGATTCAGTATGCCGATCATGAAGGTGTGCTGATTATCAATTACATGCAACGCTCGGTTTAAGTGTCCTCTTGATTCTCACTTCGCTTCGTGAGGGATATTTGCGGTTGCGATAATTACTTGTTTACCATTATCTACTCGTAAAATTGACAGTGTAGTAAAAGCTTTGAGCTCTACACTCGTGCTTGTTGCAACGTATATATGCTGCTCTTTACATGCATGGACTACCGACGTATTTGAGAAGTCATGAAAGCGCAACCATCAAATGATCATTTGAAGAATACCGTAAACCCTCCGCTTGTTCCAATATAGTTAATTGGAGAAGCATGACTCCATCATGGCTCTGATGAAGTTGCCGGTATCTAAGCACATGCAATTTTGAGCTCATACTGTATTCAGTTTGCTTGAACTCGTGTGGCATGTTGGGTGGCGTTGCTAAATCGTTTTTTATCAATCCTCGTTGTCGTGATCACGCGTGAGTCGTACGTTTTGGACGTGTTGCAAGTAAAAGCATTGAAGCCCACGGTCGTACTGTTGCAATGTATTATGTATGCTATGCTGCTCTTGACATGGACTACCGGCGTAACTGGAAAGTCATGTACGGTCATTGATGGAAGAGTACCGTAATCGTTCCGCTCCAGCGACGTAAGGCTTTAAACGCCTTGCTTTACCGCATGTGGTAATCCAACTTGCTATAAAATGTCTCGTATTTTGGCATTCTGAGACTTCTCTCTTCCTTTATCGGAATCTCGTAACTTCTCGTGCTCTCGTGCGTTTAACGCCTCTGCGTGAGTATAGATGACCACACAACCGGCTGAAGGTATTGTGCTTTTGACCTTGTGTCTTTTGGGTTCTGGATAGCATACTAAACGTACTTACAACGCGTTCGTATATGGAGGGTGATGTGGTTATTGGAGTTTTGAACCGTGACTCTTCTGCGCTTCCACGTCTCTCTTTGAGAAGTATAGATGATCGTATCGTAGAATATCGAATCCGAGGCAGGGCGCTTCGTGTTCTTGGCCTTTTGCCTGCAGGATTACTGATATCCGGATCCGTGCTAAACTTGTTTCATTGGAAGGTGTGAGGTGGCTATCGGAGTTTCAGAGCTTCTCGTGTTTTGTGCTATCCATGGCTCCTCTGTTTGAGTCTAGGTGTTCGTAGCAGCGGTTTGAGGGTTTTATGCTTTTGCCCGTTTGTCTTTGGGATTCTTGATGACATACCTATCCGTACTTCTCGTTCGTCCTCGGTTAATAAGTAGCATCTGAAGTGGTTATCGGGGCCCTGGAACTCTCGTGCTCAATCGTTCGTTCGTATTTGGATGATATGGAGGGTATAAAGTGATTATCGGTATCTCGGAGCTCTCGTACACCAGTCGTCTCACCTCACGTCTTTGAGTGTGGACGGCTGCGGGAACGTTTGCGCTTTTGCCCTTTTCTTTTGTCTTTGGAGTTCTTGATGGCATTCTAAGCTTACTGCTCATACTATGATCATTCGTGCTTGGTTGGTATGGAGCGTGTGGGGTGAGTATCGGGATCTCGGAACTCTCGTTCTCAAGCTTTCGTTGGTATCTGCCGGATGATGGAGGGTCTGAAGTGGCTATCAGTATCTCGGAACTCTCGTACACTTGTATACTACTTGCAGCCCACGCGTTAATTGAGCATGAACGGCTGGGGGAACGTTTGCGCTTTTGCCCTTTTGTCTTTGCGGTTCTTGAATCTTCATTGCATACTCAAAGTACTACTCGTGCCATCGCTTGCGTTCGGTTCGACGATGTGGAGGGTGTAAAGTGCCAGTGGTTATCAATATGTCGAAATTCTCGTGCTCTCCTTCCTCAGTACCATCGGTTTGGGTATGGTTGACCGCCGGCCATACAACGTAGAGCCGGCTGAGGACTTTATCTTTTCGACATTCTGGCTTTGGAATTCGTGATTGCATACTCAAAGTGCTACTCGTACATGCTTGGTGTTCGGATCGATGATGTGGGTAGGGTGGGAATCGCTTCTCAGTATCTCGGAACTCTCGTGCTTTCGTTCATCCGAGCCCCTCCCATCGGTTTGGGAATGGATGGCCGTACAACCGGTTGGGGACTTTTTACTTTTGACCCTTTGTCTTTGGAATTCTTGATTGCATTTTATAGTAAACGTACTACTCGTTGTTGTTTGATATGGAGTCCGCCGCTCTGTACTCTCCACGATTTGCTTCAGTTAGGATGGTCAGTATATATGAACGCCTGGATGTTTCGTGTTTCCCCCCGTTTGCCCTTGGAAAGCTCGAGCTTTAGTAAACGTACTTGTTCTTGTTTGTATGTCATGAAGGCGAGGTTACTATCTTACTACTCGTTGGGCTTGGTTGATTTGGACGATGTGAAGTGTTTATCAGACTCGATCGGAGTCCTAGAACTCGCGTGGCCCCCTTTTCTTCCAATACTCGTTCAAGCAAGAACGGCGGCAGGATGTTTCATGTTGTTCACCGTTTGACTTTTCTGGAATTCTCGAATCGATCTCGGAACTCTGGTGCCTTGTTGTTCTTCAATATCACGGTCCAGTACACGTTTGAGCACGGATGGCGGTATTCGAAGTATGTTTTGTGATTTTGACCTGCTACCTCTCCTCAATGAGTCCTCATATCTCGGAACTCGCATGACTCTCGTGTCCTCAGCTACCGACGCCCAAGTTGAGCATGGATGAGCGTGTTCACTTGGTTCTCTCGATTCGTTCTTTCCAGGATCTCGGAATTCTCGTGATCTCATGGTCTTTCAATACCCGTTTGAGTAAGGATGGTGGAATACGTAGCTTGGGGTGTATCGGGTTGTTGACTGGTTGCCCTTATAATTACTGGACCAGAATCTCAAAACTCTCGTGTATTCGTAATCGATCTTGAAAAACTCGTTTGGGCAAGGATGACGGTATACGTGCTTCGCTTTTGTGTTCCCACTGTTTGCCCTTTTCGGAATATTTCGAATCACGGAACTCTCGTACATTGGTACCTGGTTTTCCAACATGCACTCATAATGCAATAATGGCGGTATATAGTTACGTATTTTGTTTCACGTTTTCCCCTTTCGTCCTTTTCAAAAGATTAGAACTCTCGTACAAGGTTACAACACTCGTACTCATTTGTGCAAGTGAGCATGATGGTATACCGTAAGAAGTATAACATTTTGTGATTTTGGCCTACAGCTTCTTCTCGTTTTTCGTTACTCTCTACAATCTCGTACCTTCCAACTAGTACTCCTTGAAAATGGATGGCCGTACGTTCTCTTTTCCCTTCGTTTATTCTTTCTAGAACCTCAAAAGTCTCGTGTGCTGGTCATCTTCAAAAACGTGAACCCGTTTGACTCGAGTAAAGACGCCGGTATACGTACGTAAGGGTGTTTCGTGCGTTTAACTGGTTGGCTTTACTGGAGAGTCGGAATGACGGAACGCTCGTGACATACATGTCTCTCGTAGTCTTCCATGATACGCATTTGTGCAAGGATGGCGGTATACGTAGAATATTCTGTATTCTCACTGGCACCCCTTATCCGTTCCACAGATTCGGCCGATACGTTCGAACTGTTCGAAGTGTATCTGGATCTTCCAATCCCCATTTGCCAGTGAGAAGTAAGGATGGCGGTATACGTATGTCATTTTGACGTTTTTTGACCGCTTGCAGTTTCGGGACCGGAATCAGGAGACTCTCGTGCTCTGGTATTAACCTCAGCTGAGGATCAACTCACGTGTTTTGAGCAAAGAAGAGCGTATGTTTTGTGTTTCTCGTCGTTCGCAGTTTCCGGAACATCGAAATACTCGTGAATTCGTAGACTTCCATAGTTCTCGTCTGTGCATGGTTGGCGGTATACGTATTTTGTTTTCTGTTTCTTTTTCATCCTTTCCGCAATCTCGGAAGTTTCGTGTGTCCCTGCCAGGTCTTCCACAATACTCGTTCGTGCAAGGATGGCGGTATACGCCCCTTTTCTGGTCTTCCCCTTTGTCCTATCCGGAATCTCAGAACTCTCGTACGTTGTTTTTCAGAATCCTTTGACTATGGACGGCGGTCTAAGTACCCTTCGTGCTTATGAAGCTTTGCTGTTCCCCGTATCTCGGAACTTGAATCTCGTGTTTCGCCATCTCCGTTCACTCGCGTAGTTTGAGTGGAAGGCCGACATCGTACTGGGGCGTAGTCTTTCATGCTTTCGTTGTCTCCGTCCACTCGCGTAGTTTGAGTATGGACGGCCGTCATCGTACTTGGGCGTAGTCTTTCATGCTTTCGTTGTCTCCGTTCACTCGCGTAGTTTGAGTATGGATTGCCATCGTATATCGTACGCCTTGGTCTTTCACGCCAGTGCTTTTGTTTGACCGTATGTTTTCGATGCTCTCGAACTCGTAGGAGACGTAGTTGTTCTGGTGTGGCACTGTAGTAAGAAGTCGAATGCAAAGCTTGTGACGGAAGGAAGGAGTTGAAAGAAGAATTCGAAAAGCAAAACCAAAAAAAAGAAAAAAAGGTATTATTCCCATATCTATTCCCACCCGATAAAGACAATATGAAATCCCTCTAATCTCTACCCAGACAAAAGAAACCCAACCGATATCCCCATCAAAATCCCGCCTCCACCCGTCACGAGGTAAACGCCAACATTATCATCGCGATCCGCACCCATTAACATCCTCCTTCTTACCTCCCATCGCAACTTGCATTCCTCCCTCGGTATATCCCGTCTCAACTTTCAAACTCGCCTCCTCTCCTCCTTCCCACACCCCCCCCTCCCCCCCCCCCTCCCCCCCCCCCCCCCCCCCCCCCCCCCCGCAACCCCCCCCCAAACCCCCCCCCTCTTCCCCACCCAAACCTCCCACCCCCACACATCCCCCCACATCCTCTCCACCACCCGATGCACCTCCTTCACCACCTTTATAACGCCCGCATCGACCGGATCAATCCACGCGTCCCTCCCTCTTCTCGCAATCCTTCGTTGCCGGGATAGCTGTAAATGCCGTAGTGCAAAGAACAACCCTCGCTCCAAGCAGAAGAGGAATATGGTCGCGAGGAGGAGTGTGAGGGTGAGGTAGAGCGCTAGGGAGAGGAAGGTGAAGTGGAGGAGGGGACGGAGGGTTAGGACGAGGGGGGGGAAATCCTTGGGCGGATGCGCATGTAAATACAGCGCCGGCAATGCAAAAAACACCGCACTCGCCCCATAAACCAGTCCCCTTAAGCTCCAGTGATGCCCCCCCTCCTCGTTGCTCACCACTTGCTTCTTCCTTCCTTCCCTCACCTCTTTCTTGCCATGTGGTGCATCCTGCTCCGGGAATGCCATCACTGGCGGATCGGTAGCGAGGAGTTTCTCGCTCAGCCAACGTATGGAGAGGAGGTAGGTTGTGATTGTGCCGGCGGCGAGGAGGATGAGGAGGGTTTGCGTGGTGTAGTCGGTGTGGGAGATGTGGAGGATGGAGAGGAGGTCGAGGTAGGGGGTTGCGGTGGCGTGGAAGATGTAGGTTCGGGCTTGGGCGGGGCTGGTCATGGTTGTACTCGTATGTGAGGCTTGGTTGATGGGTGCCGTTCTTTGGCGTGCTCGATGAGCTGGTGGTTGTACTCTTCCAGCGAGTAAACTTCGTGATGTTGTAGTTGGCGATGGAGTTTGCAGTCGAAGAGTTTGTTTGTGGTAAAGAGTTTGATGGAGGCTGACGGAGTGAGATGGGCGGATGGCGGCCGCTGTCAAACGAGGCGAGGCAGTGTGGCAGGGGACGGAAATAGAAATGACGTCACCTTGGCAAAGCTTATTTCTGCCAAGATGGAGGATTACTGAAGCGCGGGTGTGAGTTTCGACGACTGTGGGTGAAGGAGATGGTGTATTAGGGCCAGGATGAGGATAAGGATGGTGGGGAAGGGTATAGGTTTGGTTGGGGAGGTCAAGATGGGGTGTGAGGGGCAAGAGGGTGGTAGGGAAGGGCAAGATGGAAATAAGGGGAAGTGAGCTTGAATTCGGGGTATGGACAGTACCAAGTAGATGGGTACTCACTGCAGTTCATTCAAGGCGCAACTCGAGAACTTGGAACTGCAAGGCAATAGTGTAAATACACGAACAAAACCGTGTCTCAGTTGCATGTATTAATCTTGTCAACTCGGATGACCGACAAACCTCAGAGCATCAATCCCTGGAATTGGAGAGCAACAACACTAGACCATCTAGCATAAGTACTTCGCCAGCCACACAGCCAATCAAAACAAAATCTCGAATCCAGAATTCATAAGCATTACCAAATGATATCGATCTAAGTATACTAGTAGCCATCTCTAAGTAAATTATAAACAATAACTTCCCAACACCACCGTAATGGTATCGAAAAAGACTCCAAAGCAATATTATAAACAAATAGCTTCCCCGGTAGTTACAACGTACCGAGCAAGAACTCCAAGCCCCAAAAGAACCGCCAAAAAGATATACAGCACGAATAACAGCCTCAACCCTCCTCACCTAAAGTGAGGAGAGACACTAGTACTTGAGGAACGCCAGATCCAAGAAAGAACCGCCAAAAGATATTAACAAAAAACAACCTCGTGCGAGTGGCTTCTCAGCAGAGAAACCACCAGCATCGAGGAACTCCAAGAAATCCAAAAAAAGAAGTAACACCGAATCGCCCAACACCGGTCATGAGTCAAAAGAACGACATGAAGGATCCCAAAAAAAAGGCTCGCCAAAAATTACAAATAACTTAACCCAAACCAACAACCGGTAATGGGACATCGCCTCATGAAGGACACCAAAGCGCCAACAGCAACCAACCAGCCTACTCGGGCCATAACCCAAGCAACCCATCTCCCCTTCCCCCCTAAACCACCTCCCCCTCCTCCGGCACCAACGTACTCCCCCCCGACATTTCACTCCCCCCCTCGCTAGCCGGACTAACCACCCCCCTCCTCATCCGTTCCATCTCCCTCCTCGCCCTCCTCATCTCCGCATCAAGCTTCTCCAACTCCTCCCTCATCCGTTCCCTCTTCTCCTCCTCGCGCCTCCTCTCCTCCTCCTCATCCTTCATCCCCCTCAACATTTCCAGTTCCCTCCGGCGTGCCTTATTCGCCTCATACTCCGCCAGTATCCTCCGCCTCTGCTCCTCCAGTAGATCTTTCTCCTTCTGCAGTTTTTCCCTCGACTCGGCGCGGGTTAGGCTCACCCCGTTCGCGAGCGCACTATTCGCCTCCTTCACCATACTTCCCAACGACCTCTCCCCGGCTCGTGTGTGGGGTCTACCACCCCTACTCTTCGGTCTCGCCGTTCTCATCGGCGGCGACGTAGCAGCGTATTCCACCCCCCCCGCCGCGCGGATTGAGCTAGCTGTAGTGGGGCGTACAATCCGCTGGACGAATTGTTGCTGTTCCTGCAGCGACGAGAACGCGGAGAGGGACTGGCGTTTTTGGTGCGCTGTCATGAGGGGTTCGGAGTGGCGGTGGGCGGCGCTGGTGGCTGGACGAGGGGGGCGGGACTTGGAGCGGGACCCTCCGGCTGCGCCTGCGGTGGACCCTGCGGGCCCAGAGGGGGTGGAGGAGCGGGAGGGGCGGTCGGAGGATTTGGCGAGGGAGGCGATGGTGGGGGCGTAGATTGAGGGGCGGAGGGGGTCGGGGGAGGGGTAGCGGGGGTTGCGGTCGGGGGTTGAGGTGCGGGAGGGGGGGCGGGACTTGCTGCGGGAGGCTGCGGTGGGCTGGGGTTTGCGGTTGGCGTGGGAGGTTTGTGGACGTTTCTGTGCGGGGGTTGAGGGGGCGGGTGTTTTGGAGCGGAGTGGAGCGGTGGTGGCATCAAACGTCTTTGACCGTGTCGGAGGAGCCGGCGTCTTTGACCGCTTGGACTCTTTATTCAACAGACTCTTTTTCGGCGCGGCTTCCTGGGGGGCACTCTTCTTCTCCTCCATCGTAATCGCCGGCGCAAGCGTCAACGGCATCGGCGCCTTACTCTCAATCTTCCTCCCCGGCGTTTTCGGGCGCACCGGCATCTCCTCCTCCCGCCGTTTCCGCTGGACTCGTTCGGCTTTTTTGTCCTCCTCCGCTGCGGCCTTTCGGGCCTCTTCTGCTTTCCTCGCCTCCTCCTCCTCCCTCTTCCTCTGCTCCACCGCCCGTGCCGCCGCCGCAGCTTCCTCCTCCCTCCTCTCCCGTTCCTTCCGCGCCTCAGCCTCCGACAGCCTCGTCTTCAAATCCTGTACCTTCCTCAACACAACCTGTTCCCGCGGCTTCTCCACCACCACCTCTTCCCTGGGGTGGGGGTGTTTCATCTCCTCCCTCTTCTCGACCTTGCGCAACACCGGAGCGCCCACCCTGCCAGCAATCAAGTTCGCCACATTATCCGGCACACTCACCCTCTTCACCTCGACCTTCTCCTTCTCCTTCTCCACCTTTGGCGCTACTACAGGCGCAGGAGGAGGTGGTGGTTCAGACGGCATGACCCTCATCTTGGGAATCGTCGGTTCTGCGCGCGGCTGCAGTCCCGGGCCTAGCAAGACTGATCCACTTCTCGCGCGTCCCTTTTTCTCCTCTTCTACTTTCTCCAGCGCGGGGGGCGGGGCCATAGGTGTCGCGAATCCTGGTGTGGACGGCGTGGTGGGACTCATGACGGCCGAGTCGGAGACTTCATCTTCGCCGATCTTGCGGAGGCCGGCGAAGCGATCATCCTTGGTGACGGCCACAAATGAAGTTCGAACTCGCGATAAGGGGCGTGGTGGGGGAGCGTTGGAGGAGGGCGTGGGGGAGGTGTTGGCGGCTTCGAACATGGCTAGGAGGCCCTTCACGCCTCCGGGTGGCATGTTGGCGGTAGGTTCGGAGGGTTAAGCTCCCTCGCTGCGCTCGGGTGGTGAGGTATCGGGGCCCCGTAGGGCGTGTGTTGTGGTGACCCTCTCGGCCGGTGGGGGGGAGGGCCACTTGGGGGTTATGGGGTGGCCGTGATGGTGAGGGCGCTAGGGGCGCGTTTAAGGGGCTGGCGCGATGCGATGGGAGGGGTTTGGGATGCGATGAGATGGGGGTTGAGATGTTGTTTTGGTGTTTCTTTTCCTCCTGGTATGCTCTTCTTGGATCTGGAGGTGGTTTCCTGTTGTCGTTCTCCTTGCGGTGGGTGTATCGAGGGTTGTAATAGGGATATCGAAGCCGGGTGAACTGTCTTTCTGGAACGACGGGACGAAGGGGCTACCGTGGCTCAACGACCTGGTGACCTCTACTCTACTCTATCTGTCGTAAAGAAGTATCCGTTCAAGACCTATGACATCGTTGTCTCGTCAACATCTAACCGTTGGACCCTGTGAGGGGACGGCTGAGACGGGGAGAGGTACCTTTAATTTCGGCTCGTCTTGACGTTTCAACGGTTGTGGGATCCTCGCTCGCAAGTTTGTTTCTGAGTTGTGGGGAAGTTGTAGGTCGATTAACGAGATTGAAGACGAGGATATCGAGAGGATGATATAAAGCTGTAGTAGAGTAGAAGCGGTAACGGTATAAGGCGCTGGTGTTGAGGTGTTGGAAGCTGAGGCGCTGAGGGGCATCAGCTTTGGGACCTTTTTTTATTTTAAGAACCACCGTCCATCTCATAGGTGCTCGGTCGGGAAGATGCAGGCAGGTCAGACATATACGTACAGAATTCAACTAGTAATTCGGACGAACAGTATCGAATGCGCTGGCAAATGCTTTGTGGAATTGAACGTACTGGTAACTGCTGAGGGCGGAGGTTGATAGGGGAAGCTTTCTGTTCTCCTGAGCAAAGTTCAGCTGGGCTTTGCTGGGGACGGATGGGCCGGGTGGGAACAATGGCATTGTTCTGGTGTTATCTTATCATATCGGATAGTGTGAACGGGCCATCTTATCAAATGATCTGATGGAGTTGGGACAAGCGGTTATAAACGACTGTTTCCCAACCATCGCGAAACAAACGATGGCTGGAGAAGGCTGTGCAAACAACATATTTCGAGGTGAAGACGAAAGGGAGGGTGGACTTTGTTGAACTCCCTCGTAGCACAGGAAAGAGTGGTGCCTGATCATTCGGTTGCCGGCTCACCAACTGCTCATCTCTCTCACTGCCATGCACCTCCGGTCGACATCTCGAGATCCAACAAGAAGTATCACTGGCACCAACCATCACAATCCTCGCAATCTCTGATGGTAACGAAGCCGTTGGATATCGAAAATAAACTTCTCCATTTGACATCTTTCAGCTCCAGCTGAACATCAACGTCATCCCTCGCGACGGCACCACTACCGAGCCGAACCCCACAAAGCGTGCAAAGATCACCACCCTCGAGTTGGACCCTTGCCCTTGCAGCAGCCGTCCCTGAAATGTTCCGAGATGCCACTGGCATCAGCTTCGCGACGTTTCTTTAATCTAAGTTTCGTTTCCTTCGCACCTTCCACAACCTCAACGGTTATGTAGGGCTACCGGCTCCTTTACCACGACCCCTTCCAGTGCCTCCTAAAGTCGTCTCTGGTCGCAGACACCCGAGATTTGGCCTCCTCAACAACCCAAGCTTCAATACGGATCTCAATATCCGAGATTTCGAAAAGAGAGGAGGAGTTAGGTGCACCCCTTGCACTGGAGATGAGTAAAGCAGAGAGAAAGAAAGCCCTGGCAGAAGATCGACTTGGCCTGGAAATTTTGTAGTTTGGTAGAGGAGATTCTTGTTTTTGCGTGTTGGATGTTTCTCCTTCTCCTCGGCCGCCAAAGCAAAGCTTGCAAAGTGGAAACATTTGACTCGGCCGGTGCGTTTCAGTACTGGCCGGTCTCCGAGTTCCCTCAGGCTTTTTCGTAGTAGTGTTCAATTCCGCTCCACGACGACTCCAACGACCGTGAATTCAGATTCATGATGCCGGTCACCACTGCATCTCGAAATCAATGCAGTCAAATGCACAACACAGCACCGATGAGACTCGCACTTCCACCCCGGGAGATGAACCCTCCACCAAATTACAGTAAACTCCAGGGGTGCATCCACTTTTGGCCTTGCTGCGCTCGCTTCGAGTTAGGCGTGTGTAGCCTCGCCCTGAGCCCGACGACGCTATCCCCAATCCAGTCCTCCTTACGCCGTCTCCCTAGCAACGCCGCAAAACACACTTCCTAATCGGGCCTTCACGTGTCGGCCACATCTCATTATGCGATGCTCACAGTCCCCCTCCTCTCCTGCCTTCCTGGTCTCTATCTCTCGATTGTGATTTTGTCGTCTTTGCGTCTGTCGCTATCCGTGAGGAAACCTTAATATTACCTACCTTAAGCACTGGTGGAGATCGAGTTTTCCTTTAATCCTGAGGAAACAGGCGGGGGGTGTCCCTAACCGAACTGCACTGCACTGCAGCAAGGGGTGTCACACACAATTCAATTCCCAGCGGCACCAACACAACCACCGGAGATCACTTTCTCATCAATCTTCTTCCTCATCTTCCTCGGGGCTTGGGGTGTTATCTAAGCAACCTCATCTCCCCTCGACCAGACCTCCTCTTCTCAACTACAGTATCGTCAACTCCTAACTAACATGTCGAGCTGCTGGACGTAGTTAGTTTCCAGAACCATCTCAACAGCGAAGAATCGAACGGAACAGCGACACAGCACATGCGCCGAACCTCAACACCATCACCACCATCACCACCACAACAAACACCATAATGGACGACACCTCCCACGGCGGCTCAGCCCGCTCCTCCCAGCACCACCACTCCCTCCCCTCCCGTCATCGTCACCGCCCAAGCACCTTCCTCCTCGACGAACCCACCCCCGCAACACTCACCGGCTCCATCAACCACCACCCCCCGGGTTTCTCCTCTGCCGCCGCAGGCACAGCGCCCTCCTCCCCCGGCATTCCGAAATCAACGGCAGAATCAAGACTATTATCCCTCTTCGCCCCGCACCCCTCCGACCCCGACCCATCCATCATCGCCTCCGCAGCCCTCAAGCTCCGCGAAGCCCGTCTAGGCCACACCACCGCCCCCCCCTCCCGCTCCCTCACAACCGCCAAACGCCCCACCTCCTCCTCCGACCGCGCCAAAAGCCCACGGAGCTTCCTCCTGCAGGACGGCACACGCAGCCTCTCTGCCGCGCTCGGCCTGAGTTTCCTAACCGAAGGCGATCGAGAGGAGGAACTCCCCATCAGCGAGCAGACAGCGCAGCGGGTTCGGCGGTGCCGGGAATTTTTCGAGCTGGAGAGTTTGTATCATGATCTCAGTACGATTGGGACGGGGGAGAAGCGGCATAACCGGCTGGAGGCGATCCGGAATCGCAAGGGGCGGTGGAAGGATCGTGCGCAGCTTGATCTTGCGCCGTGGAGGGATTTGGAGGGGGTTAAGGCTTGGGCGGAGGAGGTGCTCGGGGAGGGGTATGATGGGAGGGCTGGGAAGTTGCGACTACCGCCGCCGCCGATACCAAGGGAAGAGGTGGAGGAGGAGGTTAGGAGGAGGGGGAAGATGGAGTGGATTATTTCGCCGGAGGAACTGTTGGCGGATTTCTATGCGGTCAAGACACAGGCGGAGACGGTCTATAAGCACGAGTACACTACAACAGCCCCGGTAGCGGCTTCGACGTCGACGGGAAGGTCAACAAACCTCCACGAATTTAAACCCCTCCGCCACAACCCCTACGAGACGGACCGCATCATCGCCAACCACGACATCGAAGAGGTGGGCAAGAACTCGTCTGGCTTCCGCCACAACCCCTTCGGCCGCCACAAAGACGGCTACTCCTCCTCCGACGAGTCCGGCCTCACCACCGACGACGAGAGCGCAAAGCGCCATGATGCGTTAAGGCGGCAGAAGGTCAAGAGTCCCGTGCGGAAACGACACCACTTTCGACGGCGGCCGGTGCGGGAGGATTCCGCCGAGACGGACCCGGCGCAGGCGGAGGTGCATACGGCCCCGCCCTTGGTAGGGGTGATTACAGGCGAACCGGTGCATCGAGAACCGGATAGTGATGACTCGTCGGGCGAGAGTGACGGGTTTGATACGACGGTGCAGATTCGTCGGCCGGCGCTGGATGAGGAGGCGGTGGTGCCGAGTATTGCCATCAACCTTGATCCGCCTGTACACCGGAAGACGAGTCCGAGGAAGGAAAAGAAGGAAAGGAAGGAAAAACCGTTGTTGAGGCTGGATGTGAGGATGAGTATGGAGGATGAGAGGGGGAGGAGCGGCGTGGAGAGTGAGGGGGAGGTGGGCAAGTTGGGGGTTGTCAAGAATCGGATTCTGCGGAGGAAGGGGAGTCCGAAGAGGGGGAGCCAGGTGGAGTTGGGGGTTGTGTCTGATGTTGAAGCACTCGACAAGGACAAGGGGGAGAAGGAGAAGGAGAAGGAGATGGGCGATAAAATGGATAAAATGGACAAGATCAAGTCCCCCGCGCGCAAGGCAAAGGAAAAACTCGACACCCGCGTCTCCAAGATCAAAGCCGAAGTGGCCCGCGTCGAGGGCTACATCAAAGGCTCCTCCGGCACGCACGTCGATTCCTACCCCTCCTCCGCCATCTCCGGCTCCGAAGACGAACGCGGCGCCGGCGCAGAGAAATGGCGCGAAAACCTCTCCTTCAACATCATCACCACCCGCGACTCCTCCTCCACCTCCACCAAACCAACCCGCCCAAAGTTAATCCAAACCCAAACCGCCCCCTCCGTCCCGCAACTCCCCCGCCGCCCCCTCCCGCCAATACCAACCAAGGACCCGCTGAGTATTCCGGGCCATCCAGATATACGCCCTGAACGCCCGATAATGGTGTTTCCGACTGTGCAGAAACACGCCACCCGCGCCGCCCACCTCCGCCGCGGTCTCGAGCGCGCCCAATCAATGGAAGACATCTCGCGCCACCGCCGGCACCGGCCCGAACCTCTCCGCGAAGTCCTTGAAGCCGATAAACGCCTGAATGAGATTTTACGCACGCCCCCGAAGGCTCACACGCTGCAGCAGCCGCCGAAAGGTTTGTGGAAATCATTCCAGCTCGAATTCTCGGAGCATCCGGCTCATCATTCGCAGCAGCTTCCGCACTCGTCGACGTTTATAAACAGCTGGGATGGCCGCTCCCCAACGCCAACGTCAACTACTCTGCCGGATCTCGTTTCGACCCCGACGAGCGCCGTTTCCGTGCCGAGTCCGTTGGTACCCCAGGGGTACTTTTTGACACCAGCTGGGGGAGTAACGGGCCCCCTCCACCTGGCGGCGGAGGGCGGAGCAAACGGGATCGCAACAGAACGAAACTCCTACTTCTCTCCACCGGCATTATCGCTCGCCACCTTGCCCGCCATACCGCCGGGGACGGACCTGCACAAGGGCGTCAGTCCCAAGGAGGTGCTGGAGATGATATTGCCGACCACTCCCCTCTCCCCTCACGCACCACCCTTCCCTCTACTTCGACAGCACAGCCAGCCGGGGGGGAGGGTATGGGAGGGCCCGAGGGAGGTTCCGAGGGGAGGAAGGGGGGATACTCATGTGTTGAGCGGCAGATTGCCCTTACCACGGCCCTCACCCGCGCTGCAAATGCCGCGTTCGGCTACGTTGCCGAGGAATACGCGCTTCTCCACGCAGGGCCCGCAGGGACCTGCTCCTCCACTCCCTTCAACCGGGATCCTAAGCGGGGTGCGACCCTCCCGGCCGACGCAGGGACGGACCAACTCAGCTCAGTAATCCTCAACGCCCCCTCTCCACCTAGCATACCGGAACTCAAAACCCGAGCAGACGCCCTCCACTCCGACCTCAGCGAAAAGCTAAGATTAGTGGAGGAGGTGCCGGCTACGGATCCGTTAATTGCGCTGCTTTTGACGTCACATTCTCGACAGTTGAAGAGTTTGGAGGAGGCGGTGGATAGAGCGGTCAAGGGGCGCAGGAGGAAGGGGTGGAGGGTGGTGAGGAGGGCGGGGTGGTGGGCGGTGGAGTGGGGGGTTGTGGGGGGGATGTGGGTTGCTTGGGCGGTTGTCGTGGTTGTGAGGGGGGTTATGTGGTTTGGGGGGCTGGTGGTTGGGGGGGGGGGGTGGGTGTTGTGGCTTTAGAGGGGGGGAGGTGGAGATGGACGGGTGGAGGGGTGTTTCTTGTGGGTGCGATGCATTGTTTCTTAAGCATCGTGTTGTCTATTTTGTTTTCGCGAATTCGTTGCTTTGGGCTTGTTTATCAAATGCATACTACATAATTACTGTTTCTTTTCACTGGTGTCTGTTGCGTACTTACTTCGTACCTCTTCGTTCTCGTTCCTGGCTTCGCAAGGCGCATTGTTTGTTTCTATCGTACGGTTGCTTCTGTCATGTTACTTTTTGTCTCGTAGGTGCTATTTCACCATGTAATGTATACTGTAGTTGTTCTTCTGTGGGGTAGTTTCTTTCGGAACTCCATTTCTGTGGGTGCGTGAACCTTGCTCGTTCCAGGTATGTCTTGTCGTGCGGTATTGTTTTCTGGTTTGAGGTGTGGTTTCTTAACCGTGCCCACGTGCATGGAGTTTATTTTGTTTCGTTCGTTGTTGTTGCATCCTGGGTTTTGCTTTCTATTCTGTACTGTACTTCATTCTATCTGTTTTCCGTGGGGCTCGTTTTGCGTTGCTGGATCTATCTACTTAGTTCTAATCGTGATTTTGCGCGTCGGTTGGTTCTTTAGCTTTTTCTTGCGTGAATAGACGCTCTTCAACGGATTAGCTTTACTAGAGTTGTTCTCGTGTGGAGGGTTCCCTAAGCCTGAGGTTGCAACCTTGGTTATCCCCGGTGTAATGTATGTATGTTGGTTGCTGTATACTAGAGCCGTGTCCTTTTTCTCTTTTACTCGTGTCGATGTTTCTTCTGGGGTTAGGATGCATTGTTTCTCTTGCTTGGATAGTAATAGGAGATCGTGATTTGTTATGGCGAGGTATCTTGTTTGTGCTTTAGTCGTGAAGGTGCTGACTTGGCTGCTGCGCGCATCGTTTGTTTTCTCTACCTTTTTAGCTTTTCCTTTCGTCCTCTCTTGCTTGTCTGGTTCTGAGTTTCGGGTTTCTCGTAAGGACCTTTCCTTCATGCTCTGTTGACGCATTGCATTGTTCTCTACTGAAGTACCGTTCATTTTGTTGATTTGCTGATTTAGTTTTTTTGAGACTCTAGAAATGGGGATTGGTTTCTCGCAACTTCTTGCTCTAGTGGCACATCATTTAGCATTTCCTTTCTCTGTCTTTGGGGGGAGGTGGGTTTTGTGGGGAGAACGTGGAGGTGTCTTTTGTTTGGTTGTACTAGAGTTGTTCTCGTGTGGGTTGTTATGGTTGCTTCTTTCGGGGTCACCGCGGTGTTTCGCGTTTCTAGGATGGTAATTAACGGGAGATCGTGATTTGTTCTGGGAAAGTATCTTATTTGTGCTTTTGTCCGTGCTGGGTTGTCTTGCGAGAGGTAATGTGAGGATTGTATTTGTTGGGGCTTGCTTCTTCTCTCGTGAGGTCTGTTCTGGGGCGATGCCTTCGTTCGTTTTCTTGGATAGGAGCTCGTTCGCACCTTTGTTGTCCTGCTTCCAGTTTTCTCGTACCCGTACCCTTTCCTACTCTCTGAATTCCGGTTGCTTGGGTAGGAGCTCGTACGAGGTTAACGTTATTGATTCTTGTTCTTCTTGTGACAGCTCAGTTTGGTTCTCCTCCTCAGACCGGCGGCGTCCCCTTTCTTTGCCGCTACGGGTGCTTTATCGTTCTGTTTCCGGGGTTGCTTCAGGTTTAAACTCAGATACGTGCGGTGCTTCCTGGACCGGTTGCTTTTTGGATTCTTGTGCGCACTGGGAGGTGCATCGTTGTTTAAGTAACGTGTCGCTTTCTTCCATGATCCATACTGGTTTTGTTGAGCTGTTTATGTCGTGCGGTTTCCTTGTCCTGCCCGTATTGCTCCCTTGTAAGGTACGTAGTTTCTTCCGCGTTTTCTGGCAGGCTTTTATATCTGGCTCGACGAATCATTTCTTAAGCTTTTTTCGTAGATGCTTTTGTTGTGTGCTGCTACTTCATACGTATGTCCTTTTCTGACTGAATATATTTGTTGCTTTCTCAGCGTATATCGTAACGGCTTCTCTTGCGTGTTGCTACTTCTCACGTGTATCACCTTCGCCCAACCTAAGTAGTTTTGTTGTTTTGTTCATTCCGTGCCATGCGGCCCCATCCCCTTGTCATGCGCGACGCATTGTTTATTCATCGTACAGCCTCCCTCATGTAGTGTTAGTGTTGTCTGTTTCTTTCGTAGTATTGTGATGGTATTGGGATTCTCGCTCGATGCATAATTTTGGCTTTCTAATTCTCTCGTACGTTTTTTTCTGGATACGAGGAGCTCGTAAAAGGTGCTAGCGTGGTTTCTTGTTTGTGCTTTTGACGTAGCGGTGCGGTCCCTCGTTTGTAATCGTAATTAGTGGGTCTTTCTACTTCTCTCGTGCAGCTTGTAGTTGTTTCTCTCTCTTGGATGGGAGCTCGTTCAGGGCTGTTGAGCCGGTTTTGTTCTGGTTTTGGGTTTCTCGTAAAAGCCTTTTTTTCGTGCCCGGTCGACGCATTGTTTCTTACCGTACATTTTGTTGCTCATTGGTTTCGTTTTTGAGGTTTTGGAAATGGGGATTGGGTTCCCGTGTCTTCTTGCAAACTCTCTTGATGCATCATGTTGTATGCCTATCTTAGGGGAGTTGGACGAGTTGATGGATATAGGTTGTCGTATGGAACGTTGTGCACGTTTTCTTTTCCCTGTTAAAATTACATTCGTGGGATCTTTGTAGCATGACGCATTCTCTTGTCTACGAGGTCGTGTTGAGACTTCGTTCCACTTGTAGCTTTCGTTTTGTTCTCGTGATGAATTGTTTCGGTTCTCTGTTCGTGATGCATTACAGTACCATTTGGTCTCCGTAGTAATTTTCAGCTCAAGCATCCAGAATTTCTGTTTCTCTCGTGCTTTCGTTTCTGGTTCGACATTGTTGCTTTCGCATCGTGAAATGCTTTTTGTGTGTTTCTAATTAACTACTCTTGTTGAAACTAACATGCCAAAATAGGGTTTGGAAAGGGATTTGAACCCATGTCCTCACTGTACAGGGATGCTCTACCATTGAGCTATCCAACCTGAATATGCAGATTCCCCATAGAATCTCAACAACTCTCGTATGCTCTTGACTGAGTTTTCGCCCGTCCTGGTTCTGGTGCTTTGTCCGTATCGTTCCACTCCCTTATAACACGGGGTGAATTACACTGTTTCTTTATCGTACTTATTGGCGGATGTAATGTTTGGCTCGATGCGTCTTTTCTTATCGTATGGAGCTTTAGGTTTTTCATGCTACTACTATTGTTTTGTCTGTTTCTTTGTGTGCTTTAAGCATCGTGTTGCTAGATTTCTTTGTGGGATTCGGATTCTCGGTTGATGCATTGATTGTATTCGTGCTCGGTATCGCTTTCATCTTCTCTCGTTCATTCTCTCTTGTAGTTTCTTGCTTGTTTTGCGTGACGGATGGTTTTGTTTTTCTGGTTCTAGGTTTCTCGTTAGAGCCTTTTTGGAGCCCGGTCGACTCTGCATTATTCCTTACTAAGTACCGTGTATGTTGGTCAGATAGTATAGTAGAGAGGGAGATTTAAGGGTGGCTTATTGAGGGACATTTTGGGTTCATTGTTTTTTGTGCTAGGTTAACCGGTTCTTCTACTCCCTGCATTCGAGTTACTTAGATAAGTAGAATCTCGTTCGGGATTGTCATGATTCTCGTTCTTTTCGTGACAGTGTCGTACTTAGTTTCCCTCGCTGGACGGACATCCCCTTTCGTTTCCATTGCCATGTGCTTTTTCGTTCTGTTTCCGGGGTTGCTTGAGGCTTGAACTAAGTTATCGTGTTGCTCTTTCTGGGATGGCTGTTTCGCAGATGCTTGTACATGTGCGAGGTGCATTGTTTATTAATCGTGTCGTTTTCTTCCATTCTAGTTTTGTCATGATTTGTTCATTTCATGCGAAGTCATGTTGCACCTTGTAAATTACGTTATAGTTTCTTCTTTTTCTGACATGCTTTCGTATCTGGCTCATCACATCCTTTCTTATCGTGTCACGTCGGTGCTCGATCTTCTCACTACTAGTAAAGTATTGTTTTGTCTGTTCGTTGTGCTTTACTCATCGTTACATGTTCTTGGTGGTGCCAATTCTATCATGAGTTCCGCATGGCTTTCTACTTCTCTCGTATGTCTCTTGCCCGGCCTATGTTTTCTTGTCCAGGAGCTCGTTGGCAGTGTAGGCAACAGGCCGGCTGGGCTGGCCCACGGTACTTTCCAGGACGGCCTACAGGCTTGGGCCCGTCTTTAAACCAGTTAAGGACGGCCCGTAATTTTGTACAGCAAGCCTAGGCCGGCGCACCGTGAGCTGAGACGGCCGATTCGGCCGATGAACCCTGAGAAAGTGCCAAATTTGGTCTAAATTGGCAAGTTAGACGAGTCCTCGCTTGTCTCGGCTACAGGTAGAAGTCACCTTTTACCGAAACAGGAAGTTACACGGGCTTCCCGGCCGTCCTTGATTCCAACCGAGACGCCGGTCTCGATTTCATTCGTTTGTAAGCCGGCCGGAGTAAAGACCGGCCCAAAAATGCTCTGGCCGGGACTGGCTCATGAGGGTGAAGCCCAGACGGCCCGGCGGCGGCCGGCCGACTGCCTACACTGCTCGTTGGCTCAGGCTCTCGAAGGCTTTTTTTCGGCTTTACTCGTAGCGGACGATTCTCTCACTCGACCGCATCGTTTCAAAAGATTGCATCACTGCAGTTGGTGATGTGTCGTACTGCTCTTTTTTGTCGTCGTTGCTTGTGCTTTCGTTTCTGGATCGACGCAGCATCTCTAGTCCCGTATCAATTCCCTGGCCGTGTTTCCGCTTCTCTTTTGTACTTTGCTCTGCCTGTCTGGTCTGATGTATTGCGTGAAGAATTCGCCTCCGGTTTCTTGGATCGGAGCTCGTTTGGAGTTCAACTTTATCAACTTCGGAAAGCTAGGTGGGTGTATTAATGTCTCGTAGTTGTAATTGTCTTTTCTGAGTCTTCCTGTTCGCTCGCTTTACGCATTGTAGATTAACTGTGTATGTTGTTCATTTTAGTTATTCCGGTTCGTGCCCCTTTCATCTCACCCAAATGCATACCCATTTCCCTTTTGCAGCTGTCTGCTGCGTACTACCTCTTCGCTCTCGCCTGGATTCGCAAGGCGTGATATTGCTTACCGTACTTCACCCTTCTGTTGTAAGTACTTTTTCTTCCGTATTTTTGTTTTTTGTTTAAATCATGATCGCATTCAGCCTATCTAGCTATGGCGAGAAGAGAACGGACAAATATCTACGAGTAAAGAAATACTAAGTGATAAAAGTAGAAGACAGTATAAGAGAGGTATGGTCCGTAGTACCAGGTTGATATAAGAAAACGTAACTTGTTCGACAAAAGAAAATGTGTGCTGATATGACATGTTGGAGTGTGCCTGTATGGACCCTGAGTATACGAGATACTACTGCCATCCCCATTTCCATCCACCAGAACAGTATTAGATACATGTTCCCATACCGCTTCCCATCATCGGTATGTTTGTCCCCTTCCGCCCTTCCCCTGTTTCCTTCTTCTCCTTCGTGTTTTGTGTGTCCCTTTAATCACCTTCCATCAGTTCTCCATCAGCGGCACGCTGTTCTTCCCATTCAGTGCTGAGAGGGCGTTTTGCGATAGCTGTATGTTGAAGGAATTGAAGTAGGGCGACCACTCCACTAGTTGAATAGAGAATCGACTGGAGAATGGGGATGATCGGTTTCATGGTGGTAAAAAGTGTCTTGCGAGCCTCGGTGTAGGTCCTGCAGTGCAGAATAAGGTGACTCGGAGTTTGAGGGGTGTTGCGACAGAAGCACCGTTCGGATACGTGTGCTCGTGCTTTCGATTTGGTGGCCAAGTAACTATTGAAGTATCCGTGACCAGTGCGGAGTTGAACAATGGTAGCCGTGATTGATTTGGTGAGAGAGCGGAGTGGGCGATCTAGGTGCAAGCGAGGAATACCCGTATAGCTTGTACCGCAATTGGCCGGATCCCACTTGGAGCTCCAAGCTTCCAAGCGATAGCTCTTGAGCTGTCGTTTGAGCCATGTGAGAGATATGTGCGTAGAGCATGTCGCTTTAAGGCTAGCACCGTGGCGTGCAAGTTCGTCTGCTATTTCGTTGCCTGCGACAGCGGTGTGGCCCGGAACCCAGGCGAGGTTAGTTCTGATGTGGTATTGGTTGTGAAGTTGGTGGAGACTGCGGTGAATGAGAGTGGTGATATCCGTACCCGCACCTGTGCGGGAGGTGGTGAGACGGTTGAGGGCAGCCTGACTGTCTGAGAATATCCAGATATGTTGGATGTGTTTTGATATGTGTTGCATCTTGTTGAGTATGGCGCGGAGTGCATAGTGAATCGCAGCTAGTTCCGCGTCGAATACCTCACAAGCCAGACCGACTAAAGAGGCAGTTTTGATAGGGCGTGGTAGATGATTAGTCTGAATGTACACTCCAGCGCCAGCTGCAGTATCCATCAGAGAACCATCTGTGTAGGCGAGAATCGAGGTATTAAGATCGATGCTCCGTAGTAGGGCTGTATGGGTTTTTGTCGCTTCATCTTTGGGAGTAGGCTCGATGTGAAGACGAAAGGAGTCGTTGGAGTGGAAACGTGCCTCTGGGTATCCATTTTCGATATGGCTGTCTCGGTTGATCCAGTGACGGAGTGTTGATAGAATGCGAATGAGTGTGCTTGGGTATTTGCGACGATTTGACTCGGGCGCATC